>JAAOAN010000475.1:0-72510 GCA_013396205.1 Fusarium mundagurra | reverse complement strand
GAATGATGGGATCGTGGGGAAAGGAAAACAAGTTCTGAATTAAGCGGCCCGAGCTTTGAAGGTATCGCACGGACTTGCAGTACCTTTGGAGATGTTTGTACGGACAAAAGGGGATGTATCAATATTTACGGTATATTATAGCTAGAATTAATTTATTAAATCGTCAATTGAATCGCGGGTATTGAAGCCAGATGGATGTTTTGCAATACGTCACTCAGGTGAATCGACATCAGCAACTTACAAGCACTCACCTTGAACTGCGAAAGTTATGGCCGTAGAGGAGCAAGAAAACTACTGACACTGAATTAGAGTGCCAAAATAATCTGGTCAAAAGACCCACTAATTCTACACTAATTTTACCTATATCTTTTCATCACTTGGGATAGCGGTCCTAAGTATTTCTTTCTCCCCTTCGAAGGCTCGGTGAGTGACCCTCTCCGTGAACTTCCCTCCCGCGGGATAGGCGGAAACACCCGGACGGTCGTCGGACATTGAAACCCGACACCAAAGTTTGTGACAACTAGCATCACCAGCAGCTCTGCTGACCACTCAGAGGAGAGAATATAATAATCGGTGACCTTGGATCCTTTCATCGGCTTAACATTCGCAACGCCGAAAGCTCACGACCAGGATGGGTTTGCGAATCATGTAATTCCTCATTTTGGACAATGGGCCCCGTCCTTTGCGGAGCAAGCTGAGCAATAGCTGCGGCAATGTTCGGCATAACGACTTCACGTCATGTCATGCCTCAGGCATAAATATCCAAACTCGTGATATTTAACTCCCCAGCGCCCATGGCCTGGAGCATGGCTAATTCCGTGCAAGCGAGTGCAACTGGAATGCTGAAAAGGTTGAGGCTGGCGGGCCGACACCGTTGTGCTGGTACAGAAACCCACATTCGACCGCGCATTGAAGCAACATGCATATGACACAACATACGACACAATGGACGTTTTGCTTGACAATCAAGGTTCTGTTGGTATTTGTCCAGTGGTATCTAATGTTGAAAAGAAACTCAGCCTCGCTGGTATCATATCCAAAACGCCGAGGGTCGCCGCCCTGTTTCATACACTATCGTCACGCCGTTGTACAGAAACAGCCGTCTCTTCGTCAACTCGGATCCCCGTCTCGCTGCTCTCATAGTCCTTCGCAGATGTATATTTTCTGAAAGGGCTTGATATCGTGGTTTGTGTGCCGTGTGGCCATTCGCCTAGGTCGTATAGATCTGGTGGGTTGTTACTTAGTTCGTGTGTTGAGCTTCCGCCGTCGTTTTCGCCGGATCGCGTCTTGGATACGCTGGTGAGGCGGATGCCGTTGGTGAATGGTGTGCTGAAGGGGGCGCTGATTTGGGTTGATTGGCCGCCGCTGTTGGAGGCGAGGAATGAGCCTGGTAGGATCTTGCGTGCGACTGGTCGGAGCATGGGGAGACAAGCTGTGAAAAGTCAGTACAGCTCAAAATGGCGGTTTTCGAAATGGACATACCAGCAATTACGGCAAAGTTGCACTCGGCGATTGACCAAGCGTAGTGTTGTCCCATTTGTAGCGTCATCTCTTTTGAATCCGACTTGAACTTGAACGATTCAATGAGGACGAAAATGGAGGCCAAACAGGTCATGGCACCAAACGCAAACAACGCAATGACAGCAACCTTCTGACCCTTGGGTAAATGAAGTTTCCCAACTTCAATAGCGGGCAGAATAAGAATAGCGCAATCGATCAAAACGTGCGTCAAAACCGTCGAGAAGAAGAACGTCGATTCGCGGATATGGCATTTTGAGTCCCTTGTTGCTTGGTCTCCATCCCATAAGGCTGTGAGCGGTAGGCATTGCAAACACACCATGAAGAGTCGCAGTAGAAACCATGCCACTGTGATGCATGACAGGACTTGGATGGGGATTCGGATATCGGAGAATTGGAAGAGTCGCCAGTAAAAAGCGAGGATGGCGAATTTCGAGAATGCGATGGCAAAGGTGTAAGTGAAGCTCGTCGTCCACATATGTATCCACGCCAGTCGGTTTTTATCGTGAAACGTAAAGTCGTCTGTAAGTCCAACCTCCATTGGCTTTCCCAATCCGTCCTTGATCCAAATCATCCCATTCGTCAACAAAGCCAAAGAGCCCAACTTGAGCCATGTCAGAACACATCATATTCATTTAAGAGTTTCACATACCCAGCCAACAACGGCCAGAGCATCATCAATGCCATATCCAGCTTTCGTGATCTTCCTCGCAATAAGTCGACCAATAAGAGCCAAGGTCGCAAGAGGAAGTGTTATGGCGGCCGAAGCAATGATATTGGGGGTATCATCCCTCATGATGCATCGTCGGTAGTATTCCTGAGGTAACAAAATTGGAGTCCCCCGCAAAAAGCAACAACAACAATTGAGAAGCGGGAACCAAGATCAAGAGGAGAGAAATGGGGAAGTATTAAAGAGTCGATGGGGCAAGAAAAGGCAGACCACCCGCTTGGTTAAGCATTTTCCCCAGACGCCGACTCATGAAAAACCGGACCATGGGCATGTATGGACCTAACGGTTAGGCGTGAAACCATTTTGTAAGGGGGGGCAAAGGACGAAAAAAACGCACTATCAACGCCCCTGGCGCCCCCCCCCCCCCACGGGGAGAACTGATGCTCATGATGATATCGACGTTGGGTCTGGGGAGTTCGGGAAACTCGACCCATTTTTGAACTCCACTGAAAACAGAACGACAAGCGCTGTGATTAGACAAAGTCAGGTGCTCAATAAGACGATCTCCATTTTGACTCTTGTTTTGGAGAATCGATATGACGATCCCAGTGGCGAAAAACTCTTCACCACCCGCGGCAATTGAATTGCTTACTGTGAGGCGCCTCGTGCTGACTGCGAGCTGCCGCTTCTGGCGCTGTCATGGAACCAGAATGTCACGCATTGATCGCCCGTTGCCTCGTCTTCAGCTCGGCCTTCCATGGGTTCCAAGAAGCTTCAAACAACCTACCTATTCGGGCGTAGTTCACCTCGATGCTTCAATGAGCCAATGATGAGGTGAGCCGCGACAGCCAGATGATGTGGGATATATTGTGGGATACATATTCACGTGCGTTCCTGCATTTCAATCAGCATCATGCATTTGATAATCATCCTGTAAAAAGAACGAACAAGGTCATGCATGGCTCGCGATAGGGGTCTCGGCCCTTGCTGTAGCTTATCTCGAATTATGGATCTGTAAGCTTGGAGATAAAGCCAAGGAAGCTATTCGGACCTTTAACATCCAGGGCTGCGAATCCACCAAGGGGTTTTTAATATCAACTTGCATATTCCGAGGCTGCCGACCGGTTCGTTACTCGGTAGACAATGAGTTTGTAATCATTTAGAAAAGTTTAACTGAGAAAATTTAAGCTACTGTGTTAAAATTGGACCGTTGTTGAAACTTGTAAAGTTAAATGTCTCGGGGAACTTTTTCGGGATGACGCGTGCCCGTTGAACTTTGAATGTGGTGGGATCCCGAAGTTTCTATCTGCTTACCAACGTTGTAACTTCAAGGATTGAACTGTTTGTTCTAGAGACAGACGAGATGCTCCTTGGATCAGCTCAAGGTCAATGAGTTCCACTGAGCTTATCTAGTTCCACAGTCGAGACCCTGAGGAGGATCTTCTTTTTCTTCGCTCTCATTGGATATGGCCGTAAACCCGGTTCATCCCCGGTGGTTGCGCCTCACTGTTCAGCCCCATCTTCAGCAGACGTTCTGGACTCGGGGAATTTGTTAGTGAATTGGCCAAAACATTATTCTCCGAGAAGTGCCATGCTGAGGGCAGAGAGCAGAAGCAGTAGACAGACATGCACGATTTTTTGTTAAACTGATTTCACTACCGTCGAAGATGGTCATACAAACCTCTTCACTTTATTCTGACGCTTGCAATCGAAGTCCCAAACTCATGCAGGGGTTTCCATCAGCTTGGTATGTGAAGCCTAAAACTCCCGTCTTCGAGCTGCGGCAGACACCATTCCAGAAAGTAGTTAAGCTGGCAAATTTATCTCCTGAAAACGTTCATATGATGGGCGCAGTAGTAAATCATGGTAATGCCGGCATATTTCAGGGGTCATTATGACCATGTTCTCACTGCGAGTCTATCATCAGGCTTAGGCTGAACTCATCGTTATACCAAATCTCGAACGTTCTAAAATTACAAAAATGACCAAGTAAACGCCTACGCTATGCATGACCATCGAGAACATGACACCAATGTCAATAGCTCTTTATTCAGCATGTCCATTAATTCCCCCCTTGATACCCTCCAGAATTCCAGACCATTGTCCACCATGTCGGATCTTTGTCACATCAGAGAACTGATCGCACGCAATCTTGCGCATGACAAGTGTATCCTTTGCCTTCTTATGCAACTTTCCGTTGCCGTGAAGGAGATACTCCTCGAACCAGGCCTCCTCAGATTTATCGAAAGGCAAAAAGGTCAGTTGGCTAGCACGCTCGGAAAGCTCGTCGTGTGGACTGTCCAATACAGAGGCGATCAATTGACGGAACAGCAACTCGCGAGTATGAGGAGATCGGGTTCGGGAGTAAAACAGCGCTTCCGAGATGTTGGTTTTGGCCATCGCACCGAAGAGAAGCTCGAGAGCAGCTGATGTCTTCAGTTTGGGCTGCACGGTGTAAAAGTATGACAGCGCGATGCTGTAATCGCCATCCTGAGCAGATTTGACAAGCACGGTCATGATATTGTCGGCGAAGTCGGGAATCAGAGAGGGATGTGATATGTACTCGAGCGCTCGCTGTAAAGTCTGTCAGTTTTTAGTTTGGCAATCGCAAACGCAAAGCATACCGAGTATTCCTGACGATCCAGATACCACAGGCCCTTCATGAAGATCTGGTACTTCTTGGGCATACCAGACGCATCTACGAATGCCTCGGAGGCGCTCTCGCGGCCTGCTGTTAGGTCGAAATCGAGGAGGATGTAGTAGAAGATCGAGAACTTGTGCTGCATTGACATGTTCGATTCACAGATTTGCTGATGCAATTGCTTCAGCGCATTGTCGGTCTTGGGAGGGTAGATCTTGGCTGCAATCGCGAGTTAGCAAGTAGCGATCAGTTCGTGAGACAAACATACCCTTTGTTATGCCCACAGCCCGTAGGACTCGATCAATAAAGAGAGCGCCATCAAATTCCTTGCGCGAGTGTTCAATGTCTCGCTGGGTCTCGCGATCGTACGGGTTCGCAAGACCCTCTGGGAAGACATCGTGCAGGTTGGTGTAGTCAAACATTTTGGCGACGGGGATACTTTACTGTTGTCGTAACACAAGCCAATGTTTTGATAGCTCGTCAAGAGCTTCAAAGCTATCGCGAAACGGGCAATCAAGGCTCCGTCGCGAGATCACGTGATGAGATCCGCCCCGCGGCCTCTGCTGGTACGTATTGTTTACACGACCGATTTGGACATTTCTAAACAAACCAACGCGGGGCGCAACCAATCTAATTTGTACAGCTTCCCTCGACACAACAACCCAGTCGACCTTGGTTACAACGACCCAAGCTGTCGCTTATTTGTACTATTCATTGTTTGCATACACTCCTTCGCATTTTTCTCTTGTCTGTGACGAGAGTTATTCCTTCACAATGTCTTCCCCTGTCCGGCCAAGGCGCGCAACAAGGCGCACCGCCATTATCGATTCTGACGACGAAGACGATGTTTCCAACCGCTCTAGAGTCCAGGATGAGGAGGAGGACTTTGAACCTGAGAAGCCGGCGCCCCGACGACAGACTCGCTCACGCAAATCGACGACTCCAGCGTCTGCGCCTGCTGCTGCACCGAAGGCGAGAGGACGTCCTAGAAAAGCGCCTGCTCCAGCTGCTTCAGCAGAGTCTAGCGAACTTCTCGATGCTGACACGACACTAAAGGCAGAGGCGAGTTCTCCTGCAAAGATTCCGTCGCCTCGTAAGCGCAAGAGTACAGCGAGATCGTCGATCTCTTCAGTTCCCGACTTGGCCCCTCCTACACCAAAGCCAGATTCACCGACAGCTTCTCAGGAGGCTTCTGCACTGGCCGACATCACTGATGCGAGTGTGAATACTTCTGTTGTCGACAACACACAGGCAACTATCAAGCCGATCAAACCTATGGATACCATTATGGAGAAGCCAATGGATATTGTGCTCAAGTCACGGACGTTAGCTGTTCCTGTTGTCGAAGACACAACGCCCAAGTCTCGAATTGTTTTGACACATCTTATACTCAACAACTTCAAGAGTTACGCAGGCCGACAAGAAGTTGGCCCTTTCCATGCTTCATTCTCTTCCGTCGTCGGACCCAACGGTTCCGGAAAGTCAAACGTTATTGACTCTCTGTTGTTCGTCTTCGGTTTTCGAGCTAGCAAGATGCGACAGGGCAAGATCTCTGCTCTCATTCACAACTCAGCAAAGTTTCCGAATTTGGATCATTGCGAAGTTGCTGTCTACTTCCAGGAAGTCATGGACCAGGTAAGGAAATACTTGTTCTTTTGCGACACTAGACTAACTTTCCCAGCCTGGTGGCGGCCATGAGGTTATCCCCAACTCTGAACTTGTCATTTCCCGAAAAGCCTTCAAGAACAACTCCAGCAAATATTATATCAATGGCAAAGAATCCAACTTTACGACAGTCACCACTCTCCTTCGTGATCGTGGTGTTGATCTTGACCACAAGCGATTCCTGATTCTCCAAGGTGAGGTCGAGTCGATTGCTCAAATGAAGGCCAAGGCTGGCAACGAACACGAAGATGGTCTCCTCGAATATCTAGAAGATATTATCGGCACTTCCAAGTACAAGGCGCCCATCGAAGAATCCGCCACCGAGGTAGAGACTCTCAATGATGTCTGCATGGAGAAGAGCGGTCGCGTCCAGCACGTCGAGAAGGAAAAGAATAGCCTTGAAGACAAGAAGGACAAGGCGATTGCCTACATTCGCGACGAAAACGAGCTGGCGATGAAGCAATCCGCTCTTTACCAATTGTTCATTCACAAATGCAATGAGAATATTGCTGTTACGGAGGAGGCTATCAGCCAAATGCAAGCTCAATTGGACGCCGAGCTAGAGAAGCACCATGGAGGCGAACAGATCATCAAGAGCCTCGAGAAGGACTACGCCAAGGGTGCTAAGGAGTTTGAAGCTCAAGAGAAGTCAACGCAAGCTTTGGTCAAGGAGATGGCCAAGTTTGAGCAGGAGCGTGTCAAGTTCGACGAGAAACGAAAGTTCTTGGACGACAAGCGTAAGAAGCTTGAGAAGGCTATTGCCAACGCCGAAACGAACTCTGCCGAAGCCGACGAGACCATCGAGCAGTGTGGAGAGGAGATCGAGAACCGAACCCAGGAGATTGCGGAACTCGAGGAGCAGATCCAGACTGCAGAGGCTGAGCTCGCTCGAATTAGAGAGAGTCTAAAGGGCAAGACACAAGCTTTCTCTGATCAGATTGCCGCCAAGCAGAAGTCTCTTGAGCCCTGGAACGAGAAGATCAACCAGAAGCAGTCCGCTGTCGCTGTCGCTGAGAGTGAGCTCAACATCCTTCAAGAGAAGGCCAACGCTGGCGCTGTCGCTCTCCAAGACCTTGAGACCAAGATCGCTTCGATTGAGGAGAACAAGAAGGCCAAGCGCGCCGAGCTCAAGTCCTGTCAGGCCGAGAAGACTGAGCGTCTGGAGGAGGCAGAGAAAATGAAGTCGGAACTCAAGGTCCTTTCTGAGCAGGAGCCCAAGATTCGCTCTAAGATCTCGAATGCGCGCCAAAAGGCCGACGAGGCCCGCTCAAGCTTGTCTAACACCCAGGCTCGTGGTAACGTGCTCGCTGCCTTGATGCGCATGAAGGAGTCTGGTCGAATTGATGGCTTCCATGGACGTCTCGGTAACCTTGGTACGATTGATCAGAAGTACGATGTCGCCATCTCTACGGCTTGCGGTGCCCTCGACAACTTTGTCACCGAGACTGTAGAGGCCGGTCAGCAGTGTATCGAGTATTTGCGAAAGAACAACGTTGGACGTGGTAACTTTATCTGCTTGGACAAGCTGAGGGTTCGAGACATGTCGCCTATCCAGACACCCGAGAACGCTCCCCGATTGTTCGACCTCGTCACTGCCAAGGAGGATAAGTTCCGAGCTGCTTTCTACCACGCCATGCAAGATACTCTTGTCGCTACCGACCTCGCCCAGGCGAACAGAATTGCATATGGCGCCAAGCGATGGCGAGTCGTCACCCTTGATGGTGAGCTCATTGACAAGTCCGGTACCATGTCTGGTGGTGGCTCAACTGTCAAGAGAGGTCTCATGTCTTCCAAGCTCGTCTCGGACGTCAGCAAAGAGCAGGTCGCCAAGTTTGAGAGTGATCGCGATGGCTGGGAGAAACAGTTCAAAGATTTCCAAGATTACCAACGCGAGTGCGAGACACGACTCAGGGAGTTGGACGAGCTGATTCCCCAGCTGGATACCAAGATGCAGAAGATTGGTCTTGAGATTCAGAGCGCCGAGCGAAACATCGCCGATATGCAACGACGCATGAAGGAAGTCAGCAAGGAGCATCAGCCCTCGGCCTCCGACAACAGCCGCATTGCTGCTCTGCAGAAGGAGATCTCAAAGCTCAACAAGGAGATCGAGAGACTTCGCGAAGAGACATCCAGCGTGGAGGATGAGATCAAGGCTCTGCAAGACAAGATTATGGAAGTTGGTGGTGAGAAGCTTCGCGCGCAAAGGGCCAAGGTCGACTCTATCAAGGAGGAGATCTCCTCCAACAACGAAGAGATCTCCAATGCTGAGGTCCGCAAGGTCAAGGCGGAGAAGCAGAAGATCAAGCTGGCGAAGGATCATGCCAAATCGTCCAAGGAGCTTGAGGCTGCTACCCGGGATCTTCAGAAGCTTGAGAACGACATCAACAACCAGGGCGAGAGGGCTGAAGAGCTTCAAGCTCAGGCTGAGGAGGCTGAAGAAGGATTGGCCGCTAAGAAGAAGGAGCTCAAGGCGCTCAAGAGCGAACTTGACGAGAAGACGGCTGAGCTCAACGAGACAAGAGCGGTTGAGATTGAGATGCGCAATAAGCTTGAGGAGAACCAGAAGGCTCTTCTTGAGAACCAAGCACGACTTCGCCACTGGGACGATAAGCTGTCGAAGATTGTCCTTCAGAACATTGACGACCTTACTGGAGGTTCATCTGGCAGCCGATCCAAGAAACCCAAGTCGCAGCCCAAGCCACAGACGGATGAC
Source organism: Fusarium mundagurra (assembly GCA_013396205.1). Classification (NCBI taxonomy): domain Eukaryota; kingdom Fungi; phylum Ascomycota; class Sordariomycetes; order Hypocreales; family Nectriaceae; genus Fusarium; species Fusarium mundagurra. The sequence continues at coordinate 63,303 of JAAOAN010000475.1, read as the reverse complement.
GATGAAGACGTCGACATGGACGATGCCCCTCAGGATGATGTGGACATGACCGACGCTCCTCAAGAAGAAGAGCAAGAGGAGGACCAAGAAGAGGAAGAAGACGAGGAGGAATCTGTTAATGGGCAACCAAACGAGCTTCCGAGATACACACCCGACGAGCTCGCCGACATGAATGAGAGGACACTCAAGGGCGAGATTGCAGCTCTCGAGGAAAAGACTCAAAGCGTCAACGTCGATCTCGGTGTTCTGGCCGAGTACCGAAGACGGGTGGAAGAGCACGCTGCTCGTGCCTCAGATCTCCAAACTGCCATTGAGCAGCGTGATTCTGCCAAGAAGCGATGCGACGACCTACGCCGTCTACGCTTGGAAGGTTTCATGGAAGGTTTCAGCGCCATTTCCCTCCGACTCAAGGAAATGTATCAGATGATCACCATGGGCGGCAACGCAGAGCTCGAGCTCGTCGACAGCTTAGATCCCTTCAGCGAAGGTATTCTCTTCAGCGTCATGCCCCCCAAGAAGAGCTGGAAGAACATCAGCAATCTTTCCGGTGGTGAAAAGACACTCAGCAGTCTGGCTCTCGTCTTCGCTCTGCACCACTACAAGCCTACCCCTCTGTATGTCATGGACGAGATCGATGCTGCGCTGGATTTCAGAAACGTGAGTACTACCCTAACCCAAGACACTCGGCTACAATTCGACCACACACTCGCGTGGGCATTCCAGATGCATATCGCTATCAATTCTGATTGAATCACTATGCTAACACTCAGCGCAGGTCTCGATCGTCGCAAACTACATCAAGGAGCGTACCAAGAACGCCCAGTTCATCGTCATCTCGCTGCGCAACAACATGTTTGAGCTTGCGGCGCGGTTGGTGGGCGTGTACAAGGTCAATCATATGACCAAGAGTGTCACTATTGAGAACAAGGACTACATCGCGAGACCGCCGGGACACTCGTCGCAGCAGCGTACGCAGGTTGGGGGTAATACGACGATATTGCCCTTTCGGTAAGGAGTGAGAGGGAGCGCTTGTATATGACGATGATGATGACTATGGATATGGCTTTGGCGGGTTATTTTAATGATATGGAGGCTAGATTTATGATATATCCAATATTTGGTGTTTTCTGATATCCCTCATCTTTGACCTCTCCTCGACTCACCGATACAGAACCTCAGTGTCCAACTAACATTCACATGCCACGTCAGTCTCACTTATCTTCCCTTTACCATCGCCGTGAGAAAGACTCAACCTGAACCCCGTCCTCCCCTCGTATCACACTCGCGTCCCACGATCCAGGAACCAACTCCTGTGTCACCGAGCGCGTCTAGACCTGAAGACCTGGGACATTAAGGATCCCCAAGCGAACCCCTGCATCCACCCGCATCCCTCGATCTCGCAGCCGTCGATACCGTACCACATACCCAAGTGCCGGTCTTTCTCGGTTCTGTATGTGTGTCTTTGCACGTCACGATGCTGTGTCTCGGCAGATTATACGTGGGCGGCCTCGATGACTGAAGATATGGATATGGCTGCTGTACGTCCTATAAGTAACGCCTACAATCAAGCCAAGCTTCAGCTATTCTCGTTTCATCGCTATACACTCGTTTACGCATCATGTTGATGCTACTCTCCCTCGTCGTTCACTTGGTCACTGCTTTTCCTGCAAACTGGAACGAGTCGATCGCGTGTCCACATGATGATCTTTACTCATCACTCATTCAAGGTGATGGCGAGTTTTGTTCTAGTGTTCTTGAGGGGAATCATTGCGGTGCGGGATATAGTACGCCTGTGGAGTATGTGAGGTATAATCAGACGAGGATAGCTTCATATGTGAGTGGTTTGCGATGAGTTTTGATGAGTGCTTATGAGTTGCAGTGTGAGTGTATTGTGACGAGTGCGGATTTTAGCACTACGGAGGCTAGGACGAGGGGGTACTCGGACTCGACGGAGGCGTCGGTGGGACAGCCTAGGTCAGGGACGTATGCTGAGACGACAACTGAGGGAGTGTATTCGACGACTGAAGGGTCGTCGAATCAGACTGCAGCGTCTGGTGGAGAGACGACAGCGAGAGAAACGACAGGAGATATTCCGAGGACATCACACGCCAACAGCAGCAATCCAACTACAGGAACAGCCAGCGAGAGCTTCACAAGATCAGATTCGGCAGCTTCATGGAACATCACCACAAAGTCACCAGCAGATACCCAAGGTCCCTTCTCAGCACCGTTCTCAAGCCATACTTCATCTCGTTCTCAGTCTGACAACGGCACCCAAAGTCTCTCGGGTGTAACATCACAAGCATCGACCCATTCATTTGGAATGACAAGATCTGGCGCTACAAGCGATTCACTACCGTGGTCAGTTCCCGGTAACTCGACGTCGAGTCCTGTGGGGAGTGGGACACGTCTTACGGGGAGTTTGACGGGGTGGAACTCGAGCGTTACTGCCCCGAGTGGCGGTATTCCTGGGACAGGACCTATCTCTACTGGTTCAGGGCCTACGGTGTCCGTGACGACTGGTTCTGAGATGACAGGTGGGAGTGTAGGTCCAGCTTGGAATACGACTTCAGCCCCAACTGGAAATGGTTCGATTCCAACAGCCAGTCTCTCAAGTGGAAGTTTCATCCCATTTCCGACAGCTTCAGACCTTACAAACCCTGGGGGTTCGTCGAGTGGCAGCGCGGCCCCAAGTTGGAACACCACCTCTGAGGGAGGAAATGGTTCATTTCCAACGATCACCATGCCGTTCCCAACAGCTTCACGATCCGCGAGCCCTGGCCTCTCGTCAATTGGAAGCGTTGGTTCAGGATGGAATGGTACTACCTCTGCCTCTGGGGGTAATGGCTCAGTACCAACGATCAGTATCTCCAGTGGGACGTTCGTGTCGTTCCCAACGGCCTCGGCCTCCACAAACTCAAAGGGTTCATCAAGTGGGAGTGTTGGCCCAAGCTGGAATGGTACCACGTCGAGAGGGAATGGCTCGGTACCGACAGTCAGTATCTCGAGTGGCACATTCGTTCCGTTTCCAACATTGTCACTATCAAGCCAAGCAAGCTCGGGGAGTAGCTTCGGACCCAGCTGGAATAGCACTTCTCTTCCCTCTGGGGGAAACACGTCAGTACCGGTTACAAGCGCTAGCGGGACCTTGGTGCCTTTTCCAACGTCATCTACTTCGGTTCAAACGTCTTCAGGGGTGTTCACTTCAGGGAGCAGTTTCGGTTCGAGCTGGAATAGTACCTCTCTTCCTCCTGGTGGTAACACCTCGTTACCGACTGTCACTGCTTCGACTTCAGCTCAACCCTCTTCAGCTGATATCACTTCGGGTAGTAGCTTGGGTCCAAGTTGGAACAGTAGTTCCCTCCCATCGGGTGGTAACGTGTCAGTACCAACTGTGAGCACATCGAGTGGATCATTCGTACCATTCCCAACGGTATCGTTGTCTAGTTTCTCATCCTCAGCAGAGGGCACCGCAGGGAGCAGTTTGCCTCCAAGCTGGAACACCACCTCTCTACCTCCTGGTGGTAATACCTCGGTCCCAACCATCAGGACATCCAGCGAGTCCTTTATATCGTTCCTGACGGTATCACTACCAAGTCAATTCTCGTCAGCCGACGCAGCATCAGGGAGCAGTGTTTCGCCAAGCTGGAACAACACTGCTTTACCATCCGGTGGCAACCTGACTATACCGACCATCAGTATATCCCCGTCGCAAACGTTTGTCCCATTTCCAACTCAGCCTGTTCCAAGCGATACTCTCACTACAGGCCAGGAGACTAGCGGCAATCAGTTTCCAAATCGAAACAGCACTACCGCACCAGGGGTTAACTTCACTGTACCGTCCATCAGTATAACTCGGGGTGGGACGTTGCCGTTCCCAACACTGCCACTGCCAAGTGAGTCGATCACGACTGAGTCTGGGACTGAAGCAACCTCAGTGCCAAGTAGCAACGCAGTTCCGAGCTGGAATGGGACCACTTCTGCGCCTGGAGGTAATATCTCCGTCCCAACCATCAGTGTATCGAAGGCAGGGACGTCATCGCTGGTTCCGTTCCCAAGTGTGTCTTTGCCGACAGTATCGCAAGCAACTTCAGGCTCGGCCCGAAGTGACACTGTGATATCTGGCTGGAACACAACAACTGGGGGATCTGAAGGCTCTGGTTCTGTTGCGACTTTCGGCTCCTCTGAGACTGGTTCAATTGTGACTCTTCCGACAGAGTCAGAAGCTCTTACTTCTCAGAGCGGTGGTATTGGTTGGAACATCACATCGTCCATTTCAGGCATCGTCTCCGTCCCAACCATTAGTGTACCAACCTCTGAAATCCCAACTCTGCCCCTTCCTACGGTCTCAACCGAAGTCTCCAGCACTACCGTCAGCGAAAGTGTTGTCCCAGGCGGTGACACAACGGGCTCTGCGCCTGGGAGTACTGGAACGGTTACATCCTTCTCGAGTCCTGTGGCTGCAACTTCAACGTCCGGCGCCTCTAACGGTCCCGCGTCATCAGGTAGTAACGCAACAACAACTGGCGTCCCCGAATTTCCTGCCGCCAACTTCACCCACGTTACACGCACCGCAGCCATCTCGCAAGAAACATGCTACACACTCCCCAACCCAGACAGTGACTCAACCCGTCGAGCATTGCTGTACAACGCCAGACTTCGAGAAGATAACGTCTCAATCCCCATTCCGTACATCGAGTCTGTTGAGTTTGAGAAAGATGGCATTAATCCGTTATATCTCACTGTTCGTGATGAACAAGGCGGGATCTTCTATGTCGACATTTCTCATCGTGGTAGGCTTTCGGTCGTTGATCCTAATGGATACTTGGTCACGCTTGATGCTGAGGGGATTCACTTCTCGGGGAGTAACTGCACGTACGACATATCCATCTCGATTGACGATATGTACGAGCAGATTGCCGACTTGGCGGGTGTACAATGTGCTGCGCTCAAACGCAAGCGCGCCGAGGACTTGGACTTCAGTCAAGTTCTGTACCTGCATGACCAATGCGGGAATCCCGTTGACAGGTCGGTCAGACAGTATCCTCAGCTTCTTGTAGGCGATACAGTCTGTGCGGATGTCGCTGTTGATGATGAAACCGGCCGCTGGGACTTTGAGTGTACGTTTCCGGGATCTGAGTCTGGATCTTTGAGATGTCAGTTGGCAATCAAGAACAAGGTCGTAGAGTTCATCAGTACAGATCCATTCGGTGGTGCGTGTCCAGACTTGTCCACTGTCGTCACAACTCTCGAAGAATCGGGACAAGACATCGTTGATCCTGAACAGCTTCGCAAAGACCTTGCCAATCAGGGTCTGTCGAGCGACAGAGCAAAGCAAGAGGCCGATGCCGCTGTGGTTGCGTACACTCAACTCTGGCAAGCTCTCGGAGCAATCTTCACCAAGAACACAGAGACTTCACAGGGCGCATTGGAAGATTACATCGACGTATACAACACCCACCGAAGTTTCGAAAACGACATTTGTCAATCCCTCCACGAAAGCGAAATCCCCCTCAACCTAACCCTCATCGCCGGCGCGACAAGCATACCCGCCATAACAACCCTCAACTGGGCCCCCGAGACAACAAGACCCTACAACATAACCGTCCAAGACTCATCACGCATCGCCTGCTGTCCCAACAGCGCTGTCGCAGAAGGCGAAGGCGCTACATGTTCGTATCCACGCGACGCCATCATCCCTGGCACAGGGTGCGTCTGTGGTAGAAGTGCTGCGGGTATAGGGATCGCGTTTGAGTGGACGGAGTGTACGAATTACAAGGGGAGTTGTAAAGCTGATGGGGATTGCGGGGATGGGTATTTGTGCTTGACGGGGAGTTGTTGTGGTGGGGGTGTTTGTGTTGATGCGTTTGCTTGTTCAGAGAATGGGACTGATTTGGTGCAGCAATTTGATGGAGGGTTTTAGGGTAGATTGGGTGTATTATTATTGAGAGAGTAATCAGCAACGAAATGGGGAGTAATTCGTTGGATAATTTTATCTAGACATCGACGACTTATTTGAGGAAATTATTCAATGTTCGATTGAGTTTCAACGTTCAACCGACGGTGCGCAGTGGGTTGATTGTCCCATAAACGCCATTTGGAGCTTGAGTATAATCTCACATGAGCTCAAAGAGTTCGCCACAATTCAACACCAGCACTTCAATCACAGCACACTACTATAAAAATACATACACAAATTAAACCGACGGCTTCCGAATGATACCCAGATACACACGAGGCAATGGAAAGCGTCAAATATTACAGTCAATTGAGTGTTCACAGCAGTGATGTGAACCTGACAACAGGCTACGCAATGGGATCATATCGACGCACATTTACAACAGGTCATTGGAAGCGACGTGACACTCGGTCACATACATTCAACATTTAAGTCAAAATAGTCACATCAATCACAGAGAGCAAAGAAAGGAACAAGCAGATGTTTGTCAATGACGTGTGGACATCAAACGTCGTCCGATTGAATTTTGGAATCTCTTAGACTCATAATCCCAACGGTATTCATCCCATCCGTTATTTTTTGAATGATGCTATCATAACCGGACTCCATCCCATCCCAAGACAAGCCATATCAACCCACCACTTAAGCCTTAGGGGCAGTAGGGACGATCTTCTTGCCGTCCTTGTTGTAGCGGACGCGAGGGGGAGGGGCACGGTTGCGTCGGCCAACGACGGATCGGACGCTATAACATTCTGGTCAGCTTCAAGGGTCTGGGGAGAAACGTACTGGGAGTGTGGGCATCAACTGCGCGCAGCAGGCCTGGGAGTGTGTATGGTTTCATTGAAACATGAAAGGAAAGTACTCCAAGGCTCATCTGAAGCACATACGCAACCAGGGCGCAGTTGTCACACTCCCGGGGAGGACAACGTACCGGACAATCTTGCCGTGAATGGCGCAAGAGACGCAGTACTGCAGCTTCAGGTACATCTTGGGCACGGTGTACTCCGCGAAGACGGAGGCATCCGAGATGTCACCTATAGTCAATTGTAAGCGAATGTGATGGAGCAGAAGCGAGGACTGGAGAAACGTACGAATAGCAGCAGACTCAACCATGTTGCGGATGGTGAATCTCTTGATCGCCTTGTCCTTGGGGGTGCATCGCGAGCAGTTGCTGCATCGGATGGGCTTGACGTGGCCGCGGCCCTTCTTGTTTCGGCCGCTGTAAGAGAAAGCTTGTTAGCAATTTGTTCAAGTGTTGAGGTTGAGCCGTTCAATCGTTGTCGAGCATCATCGTGGCGACAGTTGGTGTTGTCTCGTCTGCGTCGGCGATGATGGTGTGCGATGCGATTGCAGGCGGAGGGAATGGGAAGTCGTACTTGTTCTTTCTCTTCTTGACCATTTTGACGGTTGCTGGGGATGTAAATATTCAGGTCCACGCAAGTGAAGAGAAAAGGAAAAGAAGAAGAAGAGGCGCTCTCTTGAAATGTGCGTTTAGTCGATTGACGTTGAGGGCCAGTCCACTTTTTCGGGCTTGGTTTGGTGGGCAGGCGAGTAGGGCAAAGCACTCCAGATCTTGAGCCTGCAGACGCTGAGGTCAGCGGGATCCACCGCACCAAAAAGTGAAAACCCTGAATCATGTGACCAGACTCCACTGGACAGACTGGTTGTAATTTCTGAACGGGCGCTGCCCTCCACCAAAAGTCGATCTTCTTCAACCCCAATTCGCACCATCTGAGGATTGCTTAGGAAGGCAATAAGTTCTTATTGTCGAGGTACGTCTGAAAGATGCTGCAAATACCCGTCTCTGTGAGGGCTTCATTGCCTTTCACTTGAGGATTGCTCTTTTGTTCATTTTCGAATATCGCAATTCTCTCTTGCGCGCACACTCGACGCTTTTTTATCGACTTTGAGCCACGCCGTTCATCTTCGAGAAGAAAAGACTCGAGATGTCGCACGAGACAACACTCTTTCCGCCAGCAGCCGGAAACATCGTGCTTCAGAACCTGGATTCTAACCGTCTCAGTTAGGCAAGATGCAGATTTTCGTCAAGACCCTCACGGGGAAGACGATCACCCTTGAGGTGGAGTCTTCCGACACCATCGACAACGTCAAGTCCAAGATCCAGGACAAGGAGGGCATCCCCCCCGACCAGCAGCGCCTCATCTTCGCTGGCAAGCAGCTCGAGGATGGCCGCACCCTGAGCGACTACAACATCCAGAAGGAGTCCACCCTCCACCTGGTCCTCCGCCTCCGCGGTGGTATGGCCAAGAAGCGCAAGAAGAAGGTCTACACCACCCCCAAGAAGATCAAGCACAAGCGCAAGAAGACCAAGCTGGCTGTCCTCAAGTACTACAAGGTCGACTCCGACGGTAAGATCGAGCGACTTCGACGCGAGTGCCCCGCCGACACTGTAAGTTTCCCTGCATCCATGATTTGCATGGACTCAAAACTGACTGACTCATTTAGTGCGGCGCTGGTGTCTTCATGGCTGCCATGCAGGACCGCCAGTACTGCGGTCGCTGCCACCTCACCTACGTCTTCGACAAGCAATAAATGCATGACCAAGGGATTTGAATTGGGATTGATGACGGATCGGATTGGGTGCCAAAAATGGGCGTTGACGGGCTTTTGTAGCATAAAGCACATCCGGTTTCTGAGATAATGCATGCTTGATTGAGACGACAAACTTGTTAAATCACACAACCCGTTTCCCCTTGTGACTTTGCCTGTATGTGACCATGTTTGTCTGCTCGTCATGGTGATTTGCCACTTAAACCTGTACCAAAATTTGCAATCTGATGTCCTTTGTGCGCCCCATCGAGACTTGCTCTGCAACATCCCAAACTTGTTGCAAAATTCCCAAGACTCTTGTAATCGCTCATTCATATCAGTCCTTATCAATTGAATTTCGCAGCCTCGCATGAATTTCTTGGTGTCCACTGGTGAAATTTTCATCTCGCCAGAGCCTCGTTTGCCCTGGTGGGGCACGTCAACACCAAGCGATCCGACATGGATGAGTCGAGAGCACTGCAGAAAGTCTCGAATAGCATACGAAAGTTCCCATAAATGTCGCTCATTCAGTTGCTATATTGCTTTGTCTTTTTGTGCACTGGCCAAGATGTCTTCATCAACACCACGATAGCATACACGCAAAACTATCCGCGGCCAAAATTCACACCCCCAATCACGACAAACGCAGTCTTCAGTGAATTTGCATGTTTTTGTAAACAAAGGGTATGAGTTTTCCCTCGTAGTGAAAAACAGTCTTTTACAATCAAAGCCAAATGCCCTCAAACGCCCAAAAGCCATAAGCCAGAGATCAAGATCCTACAAAAACTCCTCAAACAGTTGCGCAAGGGCCCTGGAACCATGTCTCCCGCACCATCCATCGCTTTTCGCCATCCAAAGAGAGGGCGGCGCTTCTGCTGGGAGAGTCGTATGAGACTCTGCGCGAGGAGATTTGATGGTGCGGGAGACGTTGAACCAGAGTCCGACTTGCCCTTGCGCAAACGTCTATCATGACTGAAGATGCATCTCCCATTCTCCGTGTTCCTGGAACGCTCTGTCGAAGAGACAGCATAAACCAGACGCTCTCAAACAATAGGAAGAGCTCTACTCGTCATCCGCAGCCTTGGACTTTCTCTTCTTCTTCTTTTTCTTCTCGCCGTCTTCCTTCACGGGCTCAGCATCCTCCTCATCCCTCTTGCGCTTCTCCTTCTTGTCCTTCTTCTCTTTCTTTTCCTTCTTCTCCTTCTTCTCTTTCTTGGACTTCTTGGTCTCAGGCTCAGGAGCGTCAGCCATCTCCTCGTCGGAGCCAGCATTATCACCGTCGTCGAGGAGGTCCATAACACCCTTCTGTAAAATAGTTAGCATTGATCAGCAATTGCGCTTCAGAATACACATACCATGACATCGGTGTTCTTGGCGGGCTTCTTGCCAGTGGCGTAGAACTCTAATCGGTCCTCGACCTGCTGCTTAAGAGCCTGACCGAAGCGGGCTGAGGGTTCCTCGGAGAAGTTGTCGATACGACTGGCCATACTGCACTTGTTGGCGAGGTATCGAGAGATGCGACCCTTGTTCTTGGGACCGGCCTTGCCAATGAAGCTGCTGTGGTAGATGAGACCGTACTTGGGGGTGTTGCTCTTGGTCTTGAGAGCACGGAAAAGAGCCTTCTCGGCACCGAGGATCTGGAGAGTAGAGGCAGGGTACTTGGAGAGGTTGGTCAGAGAACCAGCGTGAGAGATGAGGCGGGCGGCAACGGGAGTGCCAATGAGAGTCTGCAGGTTGGGGGCGATGTCGGACATCTTCTTCTCGAGGTAGGCGGAGGTGGACTTGCGGTTGTCGGCCTGCTTGACAACAGCCTCAGCGAAGCCGTGGACAATCTCAAGATCAGCAGCAGAGATGTCGAGACCCATGGAGACCTTGGCGGCGTCAATGATGGCCTGGGCCTTCTCACCGTCCTCACCGACGAGGGCAGCAATGTCGTGGAGCTTGTCATCGTTCAAGCTCTTCTTGTCGCCAATGGCCAGAACGAGCTTGCAGTAGGTGTAGTTGTCGGAGACAATCTTGACCAGCTCAGGGAAGTGCCATCCGTACCACTCGCGAACGCGCATGAAGAACTGGTTGACGCCCTTGTCCTGGAAGTCGATGGTCGCGCTAGCCTGGATGATGTGGTTGTCGTTGCGGGTGACGCTGAACTTGACCTTGGCACGGGAGTAGGCGTGACCCATACCCAGACCGGCCTTCTCAACATCGCCGTACTTGAGTCCACCGAGAAGCTTGTCGGCGTGGAGTCGGATACCGCGAATAACGTCGCCGACAATGTCAGAGGTGTCGGCGGTCTCGCACTCGAGGCCGGGGAAGAGGGCCTTGATCGCACCAGCAAGGTTCTTCTCGGAAACACCAAGGACGACCTTGGTCTTCTTGCCGCTTGTCTGGGGGAGGTTGAGTTCGAGGACAGACTTGAGGTAGTCCGAGACGATACCCTCAGTGACGAGGTTAATGTTCTCAAGAGCCTCGACGTGACCCCTTTTTGGAAGTGTCAGTTATCGCGCATCCATCAGCATCGCACACCCGAGTTGCAAATACCTGAAAGGGCTGAAGTTGGCCAGCTTGACCATCTTGCCAAACTTGGCGAGGTCGTTGGTGGCCGCCTGAGTCTCCTTCAATTTCAAGCCCACGGCATCCTGCTGATGCACCACCTTGAAGAGAGCATAGCCCACGGGCGATTCGTATAGAGCGTAGTCGATGTGCGACATCTTGTCGTTCCCTGCCGGTGCCGCAATTGGGAATGATTCCGCGTCGAATGGGTTTGGTGATGGCTCGAGGCTTAAGATTTTCACACTTTTTTTCCAGGTGGAAATTTTCTGGCAGCTTGCGCACGGACCAGATGAGGCTGGTGTGGCTAGTGATTGGTCACGTGGATGATCTGGCTGCATCAGTTCGATGAGACTTTATAGATGAAGCACGCAAAAGTACTTGTAAACTTATTACTGTGTCTTGATTGATTTCTTCTTGAGGCCGTGATTTATTCATACTGTTTGTTTACTTATGTTGTTTCATTGTAAGTGAGCGTTCAGTCAACACCAACGCTCATCTTACTCCTTGACCCACCAAGTCCACTTCGCCTCAATTGTTCGGGAATCCATTTCGCAAGTTATCATACTTGCTCGCAGGATACTCAATACAATTATCCTGTCTCATGAGCGCACCCTGTCCACCAAACCCATTCACAACAGTCGTGATCAAGCTCTGATCACCCGTCTTGTCCGCACTGCTCTCCCACCACATTGCACCTCCGAGCTTCCACTTCTTGACATACTCGGCCTTGTCCCAAGCAACTCGCGGCGTGTCGTATGTGACCATGGTTCGTGTCTGGGGGTTGTAGCAGTAGCTTGCGCAGCATCCTCTATCCCCATACTCTGTAGCGCCCTCGAGAGGAAGTTTCTTGTAGTCGTGGACACCGGCCTCCCAGGTTCCTTCACCGGTGCCTTGGTAGGGTCGGCCTGGGCCGTCGGTGTTCTGGAAAGCTCGGCCGTAGAGGGGCATGCCGAGAACGATCTTTCCGGGGGATACGCCGCTACGAACGTAGAAGTCAATGGCGGCGGATGTAGAGAAGGGCGTTGATTGGGGGTTGTCGGGAGATGGGTACAAGTTCGCCTGGTGGCCAGCAACGGAGTCCCAAGATCCAGCATAATCGTAGGCCATGAGATTCCAGAAATCGAGGTATCGATCCATGCCGCGGATGTCAAGCTTTTGGAAATTTGTCGCACCAGCAGGGCAAGCAACGGTTAGTTCGAAATGATAAGGTTGGCTCAAAGTCTGAGCATAAGCATCCATCTCACGTCGAACAGCAGCAAGCAGCTCAACATAGTCTCTAGCCTCATCTGCATTCTGAGGATACTCCCAATCAATGTCGATACCGTCAAATCCGAGGTTCTTGAGAAGGTCAACGCAGCTCTTGGCGAAAGTGTCACGACCCTGGGGTGTGCTGGCAGGAGCCTTGAAGTTGCTGCTGTAGGTCCATCCTCCGACACTGAGAAGAACCTTGAGATTGCGGTTACGGCGCTTGAGAAGGTTGAGCTGCTTCATGCAGCCGTATAAATTGGTGCCTTGGTCATTCCAGGAGTCGCCGTCCCAGTGAATGTCGGTATCGGCCCATGAGTCGGTGAGATGGCTGATCATGTTAGCGGGGCTACATGAAGATGAGAGCTGGGGGTGACTTACACTTCGCCAGAGTCGCTGCGAACATTGGCGAATGAGTAGAGAACGTGTGTGAGGTTCTCAACGGGAAGATCTTGAGGACGATGCTGTCGGGCATAAATGGCCCTGTTCTTGTTAGCTGAGTTCAAGATCTTGGTGCAGGGTAGTTTCATACCAGTTGACAAAGTAAGCGACGGTGCGGAAACCTTCAGGACCACCACCCATTTTGATTAAAGTAATAGACGTAGAAGTACTTGATAAAAATACTGCGATAAATGCAATGAGAAGAGAGGTTATGAGAAGGACACTTGACCAGGTACAATGCCCAGCTCGTTGTCTCTGCGGAATATCCGTAATGATGGAGGGGCACTTGGAGGGGCTGAATGTGGGGAATCACTTCAGCTTAAAGAACAAGTGAATAATGAAGTGAATTGATGAGGATTTGAGGATGCAGCAAACAAATACCTAGTCAGATATAAAAAACGTGGAGGCATCCAAGCCTCTTACTCAGCAATTCACTGACCAGTTTCAGCTCTTCATGTCCAACTTCCAATCCATGTTTTTTGCGTCGTCATCTGCGGCTTGACTTGGTTTGGGGCCAAGAGTGGCGGTGCTAGTTAAATCGTGGCAATGCTGCTGTGTACCTGGCTAGAAGTAAGAATTCGATGATGAGCGACAGAAATAATCAGACATTTATGTATCAAAGTTGGGAGACATCTAGCAGCTTGTTTTTAGCATCTTGGCTCAACTTCCCCAGTCTTTTTTGCGCCCTGTCGCCTGGGCAGCTGGGGTAAATGCATGAGCTAGACAACGCACCAGAAGACGGGACTGAACGGCATTGGCAGCTTGGCAGATCAGTCTCAGAATAGCTCAAATACTCAATATTACTGACTTTAAAATATCGAAAAGATGTAAATTGTGATGCTGAATCTTTGTGCCTCTATGTGAACTCGTAACGTCATCGAACATTCCTGTGCCAGGGTATCAAAACACAAACAAGAAATCCTCATTCTCCAAATCCGTGATATCACCAAACCCTTTATCTTCATCCTTCTGATCCGCCCGGTCCCCTTCCAAGTCTCCCGCCTCGGCAACCCTACCATCCTCATTGTTTACTGCTTCACGCAGTACCCCTCCACGTAATGACCTCTCCATATGTTCTATCCTCTCTGCCTCTTCCGCGGTTTCAAGACTCCGGTCCACAAGCACGGCGCTCTTTCCAAGCGCGACTCGGCGCTGGCTGTGAAGGCGGTTCAATCGGGTGAGGTGCAGAGAAGTTACCACGACGAGAGCGATAACGACTATGTAGAGTGCGAGGTTGGAGCGAAGACCACGGGTGTAGGCTGGTGCTTCATCGGGAGAGTAGAGGAGAGGACCGACGATGTTGCCGGCTGAGGAGCTGATAAAGATGAGTGCTGATGTGGACTTGCGCTTTGTGTCGCCTGCTGTGTTTTGTGATGACCACGAGTAAATCAAAGGCGCTGAAAATTATGTTAGATGTTGTCTGATGAGAGATGGGAGGATACTTACTGATGCCAGTGTATGTGCACAAGCAGAAGTAGCCAGCCAGCAAAACCCCTTTGTTCTCAAGGTTATGCTCAAAGTGCAACATAATGGCACACCCAACGATGGGCGGTATACACAACATAACAATAACCGGGCCCTTGAGCTTCCACTTCATAGCGATATAAGCACTCACCGACACAGCGATGATGTGCGAAACCCCAACAGGTACATTGAACAACATCGTCTCAAAGGGGTCCGACACAAATGACTTGATGATCAGAGGCCCAAAAGTCGAGATGCCATTTGAAGGTACGGAGATGCAAAAGATCATGGCAACCCAGCACCATGTTTTAAGGTCCTTCAGTGTCTCAACGACATGAGACATCCTCCACTCCCGAGACATGACGCCCATTTGGTTGTTGCGAAGGCGTTCAATTGCGATGATCTTGTCTTCGTCGGTGAGAAACTTGGCTTCGGTGGGTGAGTCGGGCATCCAGAAGAACATGACGAAGGACACTCCGACTGTGATTGCGCCGAAGAAGAGGAAGATGATCTACTGGTGTTAGTCTGGCGATGCATCAACGAGGCAGTGAGATGTACCTGATAGGGCTTCATCTTGGAATCAATACGTGCAAGCCCATAAGTAATGAGACTCCCAAGCTGTAAAGCATTAGCTCAAACCATCAATCGAGAACATCATACTTACCACCCAAGTCAACCCATTCATGCAGTACCATGATCCAATCCTCAAAGTCTGCTCTCTTCAAACCATCAGTACCATCTCACACCACAACCCATCAAACATACCTTCTCCTCCACCACATCTGCGTGATCGCAATAAAACTCGGTCCAATACTAGCTTCAAACGCACCCAGAAAAAACCTCGCAACCATCAACATCTTGAAATTACTCGCCCAAGTCATGAGAACAAGCGTGACTCCCCACGCCAATACCATGGCGCTCGTGAGTTTTCCAATGGGTAACTTGACCAATGCGAGGGCGAGAGGTGGTTGCATTATTAATTGCGCGAGATACACAATACTTCCAAGCCATGAGTACTGATCGCCCTCGAGGTTGGTGTCTTCGATGAGCCCGAATATTGAGGCATAAGATAATGTTGCTTTGTCTAAAGCTTGAAGAAAGTATACCGAGAGCATGAGAGGGAGTAACGCAATGTCAATACGTCGTAAGATCCGAGCATCGTCAGCTGGCGAAATGGTGATCTGCTCATCCGGCGAGCGGCCCATTTTGATGAGCAGCATAGCCGCTGCATCGCGATAATTCTCAGCTCTAGCCTCTTGTCCCTCCATGGTGCTGGTGTTGTTTTCCGCTTCATCGTTGTTTGGGAGGGGTTGGTACTCTCCACGGGACGACATGGCGGCGGCATACGCCCGGTTGAAAAACCTTGACAACATGGTTGCTCCAACCCCGATGGGCGAGTCTTTTTTGTTGACAAAGGTTTGTTCTGTTTGTTTGGGTTTCTTATCGCTGGGTACCTATCGTGTAAGATGGTTTGGTGGAACGAAGGGTGACGTCGATGTGGCTGTGGGTTAGGGAGTGTGGCCCCTGCAGGGTCTGCAGGTTGGCGTCCTGGACCCTGCTAGGGTGGGGAAAGAAAACACCGAACCTCAATATAGGATGTCAAAATAAACTTAGCAAAGAATCCCCTAAACTTAGGCTAGATTTACCTAAATATTTTCATTGCTTAGGGTCAAGGTCCTGGGTTTTCTTTCCTCCCCTAGCCGGCACGCCATAACCATGGAGATCTAACGTGTGCTGAACAGCAGGGACCATTGGTCAATAAACGCGCCCTCAGGGAGCAGAAAAACTCAAGGATTCAAAAAGAGGGTGCCAAAATAAACTTGGTAAGTAGTCCCCTAAACTTGGGCTAAATTACCTAAATATTTTTATCACTTGGGTGTCCTAAGTTTTCTTACCTTCCCCGGCGCGCTCACCCACTCAAGTTAATCGCATGTATGGAGGTAGAATCAATCTTATCATAGATTGGGGTGAAGTGTTCCTTTAGACCCCACTGGCTGACTGGCAACTGAATTCCTAACACTTAGATTCCGATAAGGCACACTTGATGTCCTGAATCGGAAGAGTTCATCCGGTGGGCTTATCACCGTTTCGAAGACAAAGTGTCTTCTTGGCGATCTGATTTGACATAGACATACTCGCATCTTCTTACTGGCCCTACGCCTCGGCCGTTATAAGTCTTTGCCCTTAGATTGATGAACAGATTGAATGTGGCAGATGTCCAATGTGTGGCATGCCGTGAAAGCCTGCGTCAGCGCAATTGTATGCACGTACATGGCGCATAGAATCGACACATGGAAGATCTGATGTGAGCTGAACCAGATGTCGAAATGACCTGGTGCAAAGCGCTCAGGGATTCGGAACTGCACCCCCAGGTCAGAAATGGCTCTCCCTCAACATAGAAAGGCCGAGAGAAGGGAGAATAAGATGTTCGTACTGCATAAAGGCCGCAGCCCCCTCCGTACAGAAGGAGCTCGACAAGATACCATTTCATGCCGGAATACTCGAGCATATATTCTAGCCCATAGACCTGTACGCCGTGCAATAAAGGGATAAAAGCGGAAGCACCGAGTGCCACGTAGGCGCCGACCCTCACCTTACGCCACCTCAACGTCCTGAACTTGGGTATGGAGATGAGAGCGGCCGTGGCAGATCCGCAAAGAACGACCTAATGAGTTGGTCAGCATGCTTCTAAGGCTTGTCACACCCTCTCACAGCCGAGGATGTGACTGAGTGGATTAGGTGGCAAACAATAGTCCAATGAATCTTCTGTAGAAATGGTTCGCAATTGAAGATATAGTAGATCCCGGGGATAAAAGTGCCAACGGTCACAATAACGATCCCTAGCAAATCCATCCGGTGCCAGAATTGCTCCACCTCGTGTGAATGACTTCCGATAAGATGATATATAGCGCTGAAGATCAGGCAGCTCTCGGCGGAACAGAAGAAAATACTGAACATGATAAAATCGGTTCTTGTGACGTCAATATACTGTGGCCCATATATAGTTCGGAGAATAGTGACCGCAAAGAGTGGCAGTAACAAAGCACCGATCAAATGGGTATACACGTTGCAGGTCTCATTGTGCAAGAAAGTGAGACTTTTGACAACTTGCAAATAGTCTGCTTCCAACGGGCGGTACCCGGCGAGAATGTACTTGTTGTCTCGCCGCCATTCGGGAATATCGTGCCATGTGACGGTCCGTGTTGTGGGTGATGAATTAGCCATTGGCTGCTTTGCGCCGTTTAGGTTCTGAGGCTGCGCGCGGCGTTTTTTAACAGTATCTAGCCCGGTCATAATGACTGCGCGCAGTTGCTCTAGGTCGTGCTGATTCCTCGTTTGATCAGAGGAGTTGTTCGGTGAAGATATCGATGGTGCAGGAGGAAGAGGAGGAGGAGGGTCACGGCCTTGAGCATTCGTTGAGGGGAGTAGGGATGAAAGGGAGCTAGGCGCGGCGCGATCCCGTTGTGGGTGCCTGAGCGCACCGGCGGTTAGCCGATACAGCTGAAGTGTCGAGGGGGAATATGGACGACTGCGATTGGCTAAAAGAGAGGTTTCCAGGCGAGGATCGTTTCAGAACAGTCGTGTGTAAGCTGAAGATGGCTAGGTTGGCTCCTGAGGTAATAACCAACAAACTTCCCAGCTAGTGGTAGGCGAGACGGCTCGGGAAGACCCCATCCCTAAGGCGCCTGGCGCAGAACGGTTTGATCGCCTCGCATTTCCATTCCAACTTGGCCCAAGGGGCGTTTGCCACAACTCATCAGAGTGCAACGATCACGATTAATGCGCCGACTATGAGCCAGAACAAAGAAGCCAGCTTGTTCAGGAGGATAGTGGGTTACGTAGCAAGTTGGTCGCCAGAACAATCAACTCCTCGGACAGCCAAATCGCAGGCGCACGACGCTTGGTTACGGACGGATGCTTATATACAGTACGAGAACCAAGACTTTGAAAGTCTCGATCCACTGGACCAAGCCAATGCATTGCGTATGCTCAATAATTGCGTACAGGTTAAACAGGACCAGGATGCCAACTTTGTCAGTTACCTGATCCCAGCCAACGAATTTCCATCACTAATGCAGAATGAGATAGAACTTCAACCAAGAGGCACTGTATCCGAACCTCGAAGCGGCCAATCGAATTCTACAACAGGATGGTGGACTGGGAGGTCGACCTCTGAACGCAACAATTACTTTGAGCAAACGAAAGCGAGACCAGGACCCTCTCCTCGAGGAGTTCCGACGTATGGATACGGTCACGAAGAAACGCCGCATCATTGAGCGAGACAACCCTGACGCTGTTGATGATGCCAAAGCGCCAGAAGCAGATTTTGCAATCCGGGCGAGAAAACAGTCCATGTCGCTATATCAGGGGCTGCGAACACACTGGACGTGTGTATGTCAGAAATGCTCGCGCTTGAGCGTCAGGCTCTCGTTGCCTCCACCAAGTAAAAGCTCGCCGTTAGAGACGTCATTCGAAGTCTTTTTTGGCGTGAAATCGCTGCTACAGGTCTCTTTGCAGGAAGCAAAGATCACGATCAAGTAAGCGCCTCATTCGCGAAGATGATCCATTGACCAATGCGATTTGTGTAGGGACGAGACAGTCGACGTAAATGGGCGCAAATCAGAAATCACGTCTAGTGAGTTGTCTGATTTTGTGCATATCTGTCAGACAATCACAGAGTCTATAGATCAACAAACTTGCTTGCATCTTAAGTTTGAGAATGGAATGTTCAAGAGGCTTCGTCCACAGCCAAAAGTCTTTGGGGACCCCCACCATCCGCAGATGGTGTCACTATCTGCTCTTTTCAAACGCCAACAGGAGCTGACTGGAGGGACCTCGGTTCTGCCACACAGGGGCAAGCGAATACTTGCCGTTGTCCTTGCAACGGCGCTGCTTCCCTTCCTTGAAACACCTTGGGTACAACCGACCTTCAATCATTCAAATATACAGTTCTTCCAGCCACTGGAGGAAGACAGCCTTCCAGACATTACAAAGCCTTTTCTGGACATGAAGCGAGTGCCTGTTGCCATGCCAAATAGAGGAATGGCGAGGGAAGATGAAGCCGATATGGACACTGCTAAGCATATGGTTCATCCTAACGCTAGCGTGCTCGCGCTCGGTATCTTGTTGTGCGAGCTTCATTATTGCAAACCTATAGAAGCTTGGCAAGACGATCCGGACGCTAGTCAGACTGTCAACAGCGCTTACTATACCAGTTTAGAAGTCCTGAAAGACCTCGAAGTCGATGCTGGGATGGACTATTATCTTGCCACAAAGGCATGCCTTCAATGGGAATACTTACCCGCTGGAGAGTGTACAACATTTGAATCCGCCAGCGTCCAAAAGCTGTTCTACCAGAACGTCGTGAAGAGACTCGAATCCGAGATTCTCAACACGTGGCGGAAAGGCTTAGAAAATTTGCAGAGCTTGAGTGCTCAAGAAAACCAGCGTTGTTGGGGCAGGAATGGCTGCGAGGTCATCCGACAGCATACTGCTAGGCGCGAGTCAGTCACCAAAGCTGCTTCAGAACCCCCCGTGATCTTACCGTCTTCAGATCTGCAAACGACAGCTAGACGGTACAACACAGTGCAGACTCCCGGCTTGCCTCGCTATTACATACCTATGGAAGCTTCTCCAAGCTTACAATTCTTTGATGCAAGCCATCAGGTGGCCTCTGAGCAAGAGTAAGTTGTCTTCCGAAGTGTTTTCGTGTTGTGCGAACTGATAAATCTTGAAGAAAAGCATCATCAAATCGGTGGATGGATAAAATGGCGATGACGATCTATGAGTATGTTGATCGCTATAATCAAGGGACGCATCCCGCTGCGCCTGGCGTTGATGGGTCGGTGCGCATAGCAATATTAGACTCTGGTTTCGACCCTAACCTTCAGTCCGTGAGGACCAACGAAGGACTCCTTGATCCACGGATAAAGGGATTCAAGAACTTTGTTGCCGGACAGAATGAGCAGGTGTACCAGGATGAAATTGGACACGGCACCCATGCACTTGGCCTCCTCCTCAAGGTTGCCACCACGTGTACGGAGATTTATATAGCCAGAATCGCGAACCAAGCAACGCTAGGTCGCGACAGCTATAGCGCCATCTCAGAGGTAAGTCAGACAGCAGCATTGCGCATATCTTATGGCACGTATAAAGCTTGAGGATGTGCAACTTTCTTTGGGCCCTTTGACTAACACTTTGCAAGGCTATTAACCACGCTGTATCTGAGTGGAAGGTGGATGTTATCTCCATGTCCTTCGGAATCCGGGAATTCGATGAGGGTATGATAAAAGCAATACAGAATGCAAGAATGAACCGAACACTCATGTTCGCGGCGGCGTCAAATGATGGGGCAAACCACGGTCGAGCGTTCCCAGCCAAAGATAGCGGGGTATTTTGTATACACTCATCCGACGCGAACGGGAGACCTTCCGGTTTTAATCCGATTGCTGAAGAAGATGATGTGAACTTCTGCCTGCTCGGGGAAAATGTTGAGTCCCATTGGCCAGTTGGTATAGGTGGTCACAACGAGGAAATGCGTGTCATGTCCGGGACATCGGTAGCGACACCCATCGCCGCTGGGGCTGCTGCTTCACTCCTCTCTCTTGTGAGGCAGCACGAGAAAGATGTACCTTCCGATTCCGACCGACTTGGATGGTGGCTTAAGGATCTTGACTTTATGAAAGCTGTGCTCAAGAGCATGAGGAAAGGCAACAAATACGATTGTTATGACTACATACCACCACACTTTCTGTCGAACATGGGATCATCAAGGGAGGATGTATATAATAGAATCAAGCAAATCCGGGGTGAGATGTTACAGTAATTAATCAGAAGGAAAATGATCACTCGAATAAGGTCCTCAATAACATGTTGACTCAGAGAAAGCCTGTTGTCCTGTTGTTATGTGTCCGTCAAGATATTCAGCAAGACCAGTCTAGATCATGCAGGAACGCAGTACACGTTCTCGCCTTCTGTAGCATCACTTACAAAACTAGCATTTGCGCAAGAGGAGCCATCCACCTCGTCCATCAGACAAGCTTCCTGCTCGTTGTCACCTGCCTCCCCAGTCGTCAGGAATGCACCTTTTGTATAACCTTCTGCCTCCAGCTTTCTTCCAAGTCCAAACTTGAGCCGCTTCACGCGAAACGCGAAAACGAATTCAGACTCCCTGCTGAACTCGGTTTCATCATCACTCTTCTTCGTCCAGTGGCCTTTCGGGCCAATGGTCAGGCCGAGAGGAGCCACGTTGATGCCGATATTTGCTTTGACGTCAGTGCTGCTCGATGTCGAGTACTTGATGTTTGCGCCTTTGACGAGCTTCAAGCCGGTCACGAGGTAGAGTGAGACAATGGGAGAGAAGCGCTGCTTTGGCTCTCTTAAGTAGGCCTGCACAGCAGGCGCTTTGATTGCTTCCTTGACATACTCTGGCTCTGGGTCGAAAGACACAGTTGTCATGGAATCAAACGCAAAGACGCTCGATGCTTGGCTGGAATGATCGACACTGGCTTCGGGACCAAGACCGAGCTGTAGAAATTGTGCATAAACGCCGAGTCCCATCCCCGTTTCGGCCGAGACTGTTTTCTTCCAAGCGGTCTCTACAACAGAAGAAGGGTCCCGTGGAAGAGGAATAATGTGCGTGCCATTGAGAGGATACTGGGGTATCGCCGTGGACCGAAGTATGGCGCCTAGCCGTAACGGACCAGCAGGAGGCGCCTGGATGAACTCAGTGGTGGGACAGAGAAAGTAAGTCTTTGTGAAAGTCGCCATGGCTTCAATGGAAATTGGAAGCCCGATCGTAGTTGATTTCACTTTTTTCGTTTGTTTTTGGGATTCGGGAAAAGACCCGCTTATTTCAATGGAAATCCCGGGATTGTTCGTTATATTTAGCTATTGAACAACGGCGAAAGGCATCATTATATAAGCCTTGGAGGTTTGCAAGTCAACCTCAGCCTCCAGGTGCCAGGCTTGTGATGAAGATAGGGTTCCGTTAGCGCGCGCTTGGAAGCAGGGTCTGCTGCTAGCGACAGTGCCAAATCTCAGACTATCAGTCGCCCCGCTCTTCCCGTTGAGCGCCTAACAAGGGTCTTCCCGCTGAAATCAACCAATGACAGCGTGGCCTGGATGTTGTAAGCTGTTGGTTGTTGCCACTCGATGGACATCACCGAGGCAGTTGGCTCTTTGTGCTGGATGACCATACAGCAAAACCTCCTCGCAGGCCTCAAAGGCAGAAGAGGTCTGGAATATTTGACCGTCGCAGCCACACAATACACACTCCATAATCCGAAATCGTGAGCCTCCAGTAAGCCCTCGCTGCCTGGCCGGTTGACCATCATGGCACAATCTGCCCCCATGGATCTGGATAAGCCAGAGGACGTCTTTCTCCAGGACATCTCCGGACCTACGATCGCTGAGCATGCGCTGAAATGCACTGAACTCTTCCAGAAGAATATGGCCATGCCCAATATTGTCCCCGATCCAACAATAATGGATGACCAGTTAGCGAGGTTTACGCTATGGGCTTCCAACATGGATGTTTTTGGGCCGCCGAACATCTCTCTGGATTTCAGGCTCAGATACAGTCCGAACATTGTCGATATCCTTCACCAGCTTCTAGACGTGATCTACAATTCTCTTATGGAATGTGAGTAGACCCTGCGCTACTCAATATGCACTCAAATGATGGGGTCTAACGGTCATTTCTGCTATAGTAAAACCGATCGACGAGCCACCAGCGACTCCGAGCAGGAAGAAGCGGCGCCTATCCATTTCAGACCAAACACGCATGGTCGGGAGTGATGACAACGCCAGCGACACAGACAGTGATGAAGATCAAGCCGACAAAAACACTACCCTCCTCACGTACACTATCAGTGGCACCGTGACGCGACTATTTCGATTGTCTAATGCGATTCGAAAGTCCGCAAAGAACTCGAGAGCACAAAAGCTAAAAGACTATCAGTTGGATGATGAAACACAGCGTGCTATCGATGAGCTGCGCTTGTACACTGACTGTTACATTCGATTCCGATTCCCTGAAGCCCCAGAGTCGCTTCGCTGTGCCCTGATCGAAGCAAATGTACTGCGACTTCGACGACTTTCTTATCAGCAGCTGCATCGGAGACGTATTGCGTTAAGCATTGAACGTCCGCAGGCAGGTCAATCAAAACTGCCGCTGCCCAAGATTCCGGAGAAGCCAAGAACTGTGCGATTCGCTCCAGAGGCAACCCCAAAGGTCAAAGTCATCAACGAGGAACCTAGTCGACAGGACTATCCACCCGCTCCGTTAACTTACGCTACCACCGCTCGACAGACTGAGATCGGGGCGCTGTATGCAAAGTCCACAACGGAGGTCCCCCGAGCAAAGTCCGTGTTGGTGAACAACGAGCTGTCTTTCCCACCCATTCCGCAACAGAATGAATGTCCTTATTGTGGTGTGATCATCGAATTCAAGGGACCTAACAAGTCCAACATCTGGAGGTGCGCAAATCTTTTCCTCTTCTGTTGCGGTGTGACGACTAACTGCCAACAGAACCCATGTTATTAGGGATCTAGAGCCATTCATTTGCCTCTTCACTGCATGTACGGATTCATGTCGACAGGGTCACGATCCATTGACTTTTGAATCATCCAAATCGTGGATGAGCCACATGCAGAACTCGCACGGAATCGCGTGGGAATGCAGAGCTCCTTCTCACAAGCCTATGATCTTCAGAGACGAGACCCAATTCCAGAAGCACTCTTATGATGAACACGGTGTTCCCGAAGCTCACGTCCGGACATTGAGTGAAGCAGCACGGAGGCCGTTCCAGGACAAAATACGCGAGTGTCCATTTGGTGATGACTTTGTCCCATCTGAAGAGGCTGACCGTTATGGAATTTTCTCCTACGACAATCTGCATTCTCACGTTGCCGCACACATGAAGGAGCTTGCCCTTCTTGCGCTGCAGAAGCTCCCCAATGACGACGAGACAGAGGCCAGCGACTTCGATAGTGACATATTAATTGGAGATGAGGGCAATGCAAAGTTACGTGGGTCTATGTGCAGTATCATGGACGATGATGAATTGAACTTCTCAGATACTGCAGGAGACGACGAGGCTGGCGATATCAAGGAAAGCATCACTTCTTCGATTAAAAACCTTGATCTTGAAGACATCAATCAGCCAACGGACCTCGATGCACTTCGCCATGCGATTCAATGCGACGACGTGGAGCGAGTCCGGGATTTGATGCACCTTGTCACTAGAAGTGATAGATCTCGTGGCAAGAAGCCTCTTCATTATGCTGCTCTTTATCGCAAGGAAGATGTAATGAAGCTTTTGCTAGATTATTCTAATCTCGAGGCGATTGGTGCCAGAGACGAAAACGGCCTGATGCCACTGCACTACGCGGCAAAAGAAGGCTTTGTGGAAGGCATTGGCTTGCTGGTTCAAGCTGGAGCCCGAATCAATATGCGCGACGATTATAAATTCACACCACTACTATGGGCTACCGTTGGCGGGCACCTAGACGCAATCGAAAAGCTGGAATCACTTGGGGTTGATCCGGCGGACAAGTACGACGATTCCCTGGGCACGTCCGCTGTGGAATGGGCAATCAGTCTTGGCCAGCGCGCCCTGGCTATGCATTTCATCAAGTCAAGGCCATCGCTGCCGAGAATCTCCGAGACTCTTCTGATGAACCAGGCGGCTTCTCAGGGCATGGCTGATGTAGTCAGCCTCCTAATTTCAGAAGGTGTCTCTGTGAATGAGCGAGATCACGACGGGTGGGCCGCCATACACTGGGCCGTTGAGAGATCAGCATCACACACCCAGGACCGATATATCAATCCAGCGGGTGACACAGAGCTTCTCATAAAGTTCATCATTAATCATGAGGCCAATATTGATGCGGTGAGCTCATATGGAACTTCGCCATTGCACTGTGCTGCAAGCGTTGGCAGTAACCGAGTCCGTCAGCTTCTCGTGCGCGGGGCATCCCCGGATATTGTAACATGTCATGGCTGGACAATGATGCACCACGCTGCTTATCTAGGGAACTGGGATATCATCTCGTTCATGATCGACGTATGGAAAATAGGGAGCTTCATTCTTTTGCAGGACAATCACGGCTGGTCTCCACTGCATCTTGCTGTTCTTGGAAGGCATCTGGATACGGTCACAGAACTACTCAACCACCCTCTGAGGGACCAGCTCCTTGCCGAACAAGATGAGCTCGGCCGTACAGCAACAGATTGGCTCGAAATCGAGTTCGGGACTGATACTTATGCGAAACTCAGTAATTTGGCATACTCTAAGTCTCGATGTTGCAGGCCAGTCACTGGACTACGAAAAGCAGCACGGGAGAATAACATAGACCTGGTCGAACTCCTCTTGGACCAGGGTCACGATATCGATGGCACCGACACTGGAATTAGGACTGCACTGTATTACGCTGCGAGTAAAGGCCACCTGGGAATCGTCGAATTGCTGTTAAGCAAAGGTGCGGACCCAAACATCCTACCAGTGGGGAGGCAGATGTGGGAACTCTTTGTCCATGACTCTGAGATATTGCAACAACTTCGGCGGCACGGGTACAGAATGCCAATTCGCGACACGAAAAAAGACGTCCAGATCAGTTGGTGGTTGTTGCAAAATCCCGTCTCTGTGAAGTCATTCCCGCAGCTGAATGATTCGCCACAGCCGATAGGGCCTAAACCTACGGTTCAGAACACGTCTGTTTCGTCTGACACTCATAGCCAAGCCACGGCAGAGCCAAGAAACGAGCGACCTCAATCTCGGATTTCAAGCCTCTGGAAGCGACTCCGAGGCTAAGGTACGTTTTAACGTACATAGTCGTGACTGCCAGCGAGTATTACTATGGTGCCATGCAATAACAATTAGAGGAACCTTGACAGGCAAGGGAAGTCTCCCTCAGTTTTAACAGAAAGTTGGGCAGCTTGAACATCGACAATAGCTAGCTAAATAAATAATGTAATTAAAAAGCAAAATTAGATCCCAATGGTACAAGTATCAACCTGCGATTAAGTCCTTCTGTATCGGTAGCTTTTAGTAACGAACCAATTTGCGAGACCAGCTCAAAACATAATTTCTTCCAGCGTTTCACTGACATAATTACTGATATTAGGAGTTTGCTTGAGCCTCTGTTGTAGACCCGCGGGATCTAACAGCCCATATTGCTTGCCAATGATGATACACTCAACAAGAGCCTTAAACGCACGCCTTTGGGCCATCTCAGGCTGCTGCGATATTAAGTCACTCATGGCCTCTGGGATTGCTTGGGAAATGAGCCATTCATGAAGCTTATGGTATCGTTGACAGAGTATCAGGCACGACGCGGGTATCATGCTTAAGAAGTGATCCTTCGCTATGTCCTTGGAGCAGCGCTCGATAAACTGCAGGATGGCAGTGATGAACAACTGCAGTTTGTGAGCGTCGTGCGTTTTGCTGATCATCTCAAGCTCATCAGCGCACGCTTGAGTCGCATCACTAAAGAGCCGCTCCTCGTCAGCGGTACCGACATAGCCCTCATAGTACTCTGCGATGATTGTCGCAAAGTAATCGATCGGGCGAGCCTCCTTGGTCTCGATGATGGCGAAGTGCGTGCTAAAGAGAACGACAGTCCGAGCCGCGCTCTCAGATCTTCTTCCACTTCGGATGCAGCCGTCGAACTCGACGAGGAACTCCCGGACGCCGTAGTGCAAGAACTCGCCCCGATCTCTGTGGTACGCTAGAGCAGCAAACTGGGCGAACGTGCGTGCTGAGATGTCGACGCCCGGCCACCATCCCTTTTCAGCCGCGGCGAGTATGACGCTTGAGCCGACGAGGACGCCGATCACCAGCAGAGCCTCGAGGTCACCGGTGGAGACAACGCGAAATACTTGGACCGAAAGATCCGTCATAATGGCGAGGTTCTTTGCGTCCTCTGCCTGAACCAGTTGGGTACCAAAATCAATATAGGCTTGAGCCCAGTTCCGCAGCCTCGCAATCTTGTTGTTCCTGACCAGGTCTTGGAGCACGTGCATCACTTCCCAACGTCCGATGGAGGAGTGCTCGAGATAGAACTTGAAAAGTTTGACGATGGGCTGAAATTGGAACGATAGGGTGAGTGTCTTGATCGTGAGCCCGACGAGGCGCGAGGATTCCTCGTACCTGGCCGCGAAAAGCTGCTCCTGCAACCCAAGCAGCTGTTCTGCCCTCTGCTCTATGGTCATCGTGCGCTGGCTCTGTTGGTCCGCACCGACGATAGGTAGCTCAGCAATACTCGCTCCATGTTCCAGAAGGAGCTGGACGATTTCTTTAGAGTTGGCCTGGATGGCTCGTATCAGTGGCGTGTCGCCATAGCTCGCCTTGGCTTCGATCGGGGCAGAATGCTCAAGGAGGAGAGCCACAACCTCCTTGTGTCCTCCTGTAACCGCTATATGCAGCGGTGTCATATTACTCCGGTCTTTGGAGCCCACGGGGGCTCCGTGCTTGAGTAATAGCTCGACGATGTCCTTGTGACCTCGGGTCGCGGCCCAGAACAGTGGTGTCCGACCGTAGTTATCTTTCCGTGCAACGAGTCTGTGGCGGGAGCTATGCTTCGCAGCGTCTTGCTCTAGCAGCACTCTTGTCCAAGCGGGTATATCCAAGTATGAGGCGAGATGCAACAGTGAGAAAGAGGGCGGTGCTCCACCATACTGCTCCTTGTCCCAGTAGAACTTCCACCAGTCTTCCCCGATCGGAGCCTCGGGCTTGAAGAATGAACGAGTGAACATAGAACGGTCACCGACCAGTTCCTGTGCGCGCTGCAAGTGGTAGGGCCAGTAAAGACAGGCATAGGCCAAGAGGGGTTTGGTGAGGGATTGCTCGCTGATACTCCCTGGGGAAACATAACTGTTCTCGATTAGTGACAGACAAGCGTCCATAAGTGCGCGGTGGGTGGCTGGACCCATGCGAAACATGCTGATCTCTTCCAGCTCATCAACCTGATCACTCTGGAAGAATTCTTTGGCAGACTCATGCACGAGGTTAGCTACGTCTCCATCGACTTTAACCAGAAGCCCGCAGGAGTTGAGCCGATCCCGTGTAGCCTCAGCGGCGGTACGACCGACAGATGGAGCAATCTTGGCTGCCACACAGAGCTCGTCGACGGTCATGGGTCTTGCAGCAAGCACAAGCCACTGCAAGATGGGAATCAGCTGTTCCTTGTCCTCAACCTGCAGCAGCAGCCGTTGGTAAACGCCGCCTAGGCCTTTGGGCATCCGGTGGAGAATATCCTGGATCTTTTGCCAACTTCGCCCCTTGAGCTCGTCCGCGACGAAGCCAACCCAGAGAAAGGTGCCATCGGCGCCGTCCATCAAGGCCTGCCGCACTTGTGATAGCTGGTCCTCGGTTAGGGTTGGATCCAAGGCGAGCTCTGAAACCTTGGATGCGATGTATCTCTCGACATCCTTGGCTACCTCCATGTCTGATTCGTCCAACCTGACCCGGGGAAAATGACCAAGTTTGCTCTCCAGGAGTGCTGGCTGGGAGCGCGAGAGAAGAATCAGTCTTAGTTTCGACTCTGTATCTCTTGAAGTTTGAGAGAGATAGTTCCTCAAAGAATCCAGGAGCTGTTGGAGCGATCCCTTTTCGCACTCATCCAGACCGTCCAGCACACAGGTGATGGTGCTTGATGTGGCCTCGCGAAGCAGGGAGAGAAAGACCCTCCATAGGGTCACAAAATTGGATATCGTGTATTTAATCGTTTCAGAGCCGTCGAAATAGCTCTTGACATACTGCGCCAGATGAGGCTCGGCGGTGATCCACTGGTGTATAATTCCTCTCATGATGGTGACAGCTGAGTTTCGGTTCTTGTCACGGTTACTGCAGAAATAGTAGAGGAGGACCCCCTCTGTCGAATCCTGTTGTGGTTGCAGCAGCTCGGTTACATAGATGGCCAGCATCGTCTTCCCCTTTCCAGGACCACCTGAGACCCAGAGCAGAGGTTGACTGTCGCCAGCCGCCCATCGTTGGTAATTTGTATGTCGTGTGAGCCACTCGCATGTGCCATCGGCTCTCCGTCCTTTCAGGGCGATCAACGAGCTGCGGTCTACCTCGGGTCTGGTCAATAGTAGAGCATCAAGCACAGTAGATGCTGCTGCTCGGGTTTCGATCTCCCGCGCCACAGGCTTTGCGACGGTGGGCATCGACATTAGGAGTTCTCTTGCATACGCCGCCGCTGCAGCGGCGGCATAGCCTTGCCATTCATCAGTAGAGGACGAATCGGAATAACCGCATATTCCTCTGATGACTTGGATACGGTTGTTGTCGGGTAGACCAAACGCTTCTGTCTCGAAGCAGAGAATGCCGTGGTCTTCTGCCAGGCTATCCCGAATCTTGGAGTCTCCCAATTGATGCCGACAGCTTGCAACAAGCCCGTAATGGACCTTTGGTAACCGGTCTGCGCTTGCTTGCCAGGTATGAGTATGGTGTTCGTTCTGTTTACCTTTGCCATCCAAGCTCATTATGTCGCCACTCCTGTCTTCTGCACTGACCGTATCGTCTTTTCCCGGCTTGGGCGGGTCGAATATTGTAGGATGTTTATTCATGATGGTGTCCATGTAAGTCCGCATGTGACTGTTGCCAAGAATCGAGTTCATCTCTACTTTGCGCGTCGCGGTCAACAGACTGGAGGATGGCTTTTCAAGCGAGCCATCAGAGCGCCCATTGCCCGCATCGTCATTGTTCCAGTGCACCTGGTCTCCATCGTACTGCACCAGACCAGAGCGACCTGGCTCTGGTCTTCCCACAACTACATCCCCAAGGGAAATGTTCTCCTTGGTGTGTGGAACGCCTCCTCCTAATCCGATCAGGAGAATGAACCGGATGGACCTGAAGGCCACACGAACCTGCTCAACTATTTCCACAGCTGAGTTAGTTTCTTGATTCCCCGGGGATGGATGTGCGAGCACGATGTCGTAGCCATTAAGTCTGCCAAAGATAAACTTGATATCGCCAATTATATCCAGGTCCAAGGGCCCATCGGGATGAACAGAGTCTAGCATCGCCTCAGCAGCAGTTGCTACCAAGGGCAAAGCGCAGACCCAACCGACGATGTAGTCGTCTCGTGATGCCATCGCTAGTTTGCTGGATTATGGAGGCTGGTATGAAAGTCGCCAATTCATTATCGACAAATACTGAAGCGTAGAGCAGTAAGATAACAGCACCATCGCGACATCAGAGCTGCCGCAGGGCTGTTTGACACAATTTGTCGCAAACCGTTTCAGAGATGCAGTGTAGGTTGCACGGCTCATCAAAGCGCTTAGGCAACCATCATGATTCGCTTGTTGGTTCGACGAAACCCCCGAGCCCCCCGACCAACCCCACCCTCACAGTGCTACACGGAAATCTTTGGGGTCCGTAAGGCCAAACTTGATTATGTTGTTATGGTTGACGTGGATGTTGATCGAGTTGTAACTCTCAAGGGTAGCCTGGTCCTTGGAGATGACTCTTCTGACCCCAGATAAGGGCAGTTTTCTCAGAAGCGCGTAACCTTGAGATCGAACACACCTTCTGCTGTTTCAGTAATATAATTTAAAAGTGATCTTGAACTGGCTCGAGGGATCGAGGGGCATCAGTATAATCACTGATCAAGTCATCGATGGAGGGTAAAAGAAATACGAGTCTCCGCCCATGAACCTGATCACCCCATTGGCAATGCAAAATACCATGGACTTGATGGTACTAAAATGGAACGGGAACCCTTCCTGAATCTAGTTATCTGATGAAGGAATAAATTACACTTCAAATTAATACTAGAAACATAAGTGACCCTATTCTCGTATAAGCTTACCTCAGAGAGCAACAAGATTTCTCAGGGTATCAGAAAACTAACCCAGAGGCTCACCAAATCCATCCTAAATTAATCCAAAGCCTTTCACCACACAGGATAGAGGCCATTATTTTAGTTTGATTACCTTGTTTACGTTCACAGGTCAAGTGACACTGCACCCTCTCATCTCGTGATGTCGAGGTTGGGGCAGCAAGTGCACGGTCTGGTCTAACTTACTTCCGAGCGGACTACAAGAACCAGAACCAGAGCCAGACATTGAGACTGAAAACAGGACAAAGAAGACGAGATAGTATTGTGAGATATGATCAGAGTGTCATTGCCTGGTCAAAGAGAGGGTGATTTGCCCACTGTTCACATCTTCCTCGCTTCTAATCATGTTCGGCCATCATTCATCGTTAACTTTGAGCTCAATGAACTACAAAAAGTTCTGCCCGGCTGTCTGTCTGGTCAAACTTTGGGTCATTGATCTCCACCAGCTCCCGGCATCCTAAATATTCAACCTGTCAATCCTTCCCGTCCCTCCCACACAAAATAAGCGCCCGCACCATCCCGCTGCAGAGGTCCAAACATCATACATACTTCTTAGCTCAACGTGATTCGCCAAGCATAAAAATCATGGCAGATGCATTTTCTTGTGAATAAACCCCTGTACATGACACTGTCAGGAACAGGTTTCAAGATATCATAGATATGGGTGGCAGCTGAGGCCGTCTTCAGGATGATCTCTCGCTGCTCTGTTATGGCCTTATCAACGAAGCACCCTTAGGCTCAACTCTCAAATACCTTGAGGATGTTTTACGTCAGTCCAATTCGTCCTTCAAATCTTGAACAAATTAATGCCGAAGGTTTACATTGTCACAATTCTCGACTTATCCGTCTTGGAGTGAGAAGGCGTCTGAATGAAGAGCATGAGTCTTGATTAGACGACAGCGTGCGAGAATACAACAACTCACGCATTGATTAAGATGTAATAGCTGGGTATATCGTTCTATTGAATCTCTTTTTGTAAGTGTCAATGAATAGCTCTGAGAGTTCTGGGCTGCGTTATGACCACTGTTGAGAAATGTGAGTACATTCGCCTTGGGTACTGAGATGAGCAGCACTCTCAGCTATCTTCCCGAAGCAATCATCACTCTCGAAGGAATTGAGGATGCATTTATAGCTATGATATATAGAATGCTAGCACCGTATAACTCAGCCCGATTCATGGTCAGAGAGCTCCACGATCAAGTCAACGGCTCCATCTTGTGAGTAAGAGAAGCGTGGGCGCGAGGTCAGGAGGGAGTTTATCGTGAGACCACATAAAATGGAACTGTAGAAGACAATAATGTGTTATTTAAGAAACAACTAAGGCAAAGTGTGTTGTATTATGTAACAAAGATTTATTGCAAATGCCAGAGATCAATTGAGCGCCTTCGAGCCATCACAGAAAACGTCTACGTTTCGTGCCGGTTTGGAACTGCGCATCGATGGATCAAGTCTTCAACGAGGTCTACAGATATTGTGTTCCTTGTACATGTGGTGTTTGGTTCAATCATGTGTTCGAAATTACATTTATACGACTTTGTTCAAGCATCGCCATGAGGCATTTCTGGTGCAACATGCACCGAAATCTTTTGGCTTCAGGGAGGGTCAATCAAACTGCGACAAACCTAAACTTATTCCTACATAATTCCGATCTCTCTTCAGGGAGGTAGTCTAAGAGGGAGGAAACCTTAGGATCTTGACCCTAACGTACGAAAATATTTAGGTAAATCTAACCTAAGCTTAGACGAGTCTTTACTAACTTTATTCTAAACTCTTGAGTTTTCTTGCTCCTTGATCAGTGTGAATCTAGACCCCTTTCTATTAGGAATGAAGTATGGCGCTATCGAGTCCCTTTTCTGGGGTCTCCCTTTCTTTCGTTTCTTTTGGCGTTCTGAGACATATGAGTATCTGGCATGGTGTCCAATACGACAGACCACATGAATTAAATAGTTCAAGTCTTTAAATACCATTGATCGACAGGAAGGATGTTGATTAGTTGACTGTGAGACATGGTTTCACATCAGCCTTGCAAAGGGTTATGTTCATAAAACCCAATCCCTTGATACTTGGCTCTTGCCTCCCTTGCTTCGAGTCCCTATTTCCTGTCCACGACGGCAAAAATGTCTTGATCTCAATTGTTCTTTTCTCTCGCAGTCGCAAGATAATTTCTTACAATCTAATTCTCGCGTTGTCGCAGAGTTGGGTATACAAGATGGGTGTAGCGTCAACGCTCATGTCGCGATTCTGCAGGATCTTACCACCTGTTACTATTATCACGATATGCTTCT
This sequence comes from Fusarium mundagurra, assembly GCA_013396205.1. Taxonomy (NCBI): domain Eukaryota; kingdom Fungi; phylum Ascomycota; class Sordariomycetes; order Hypocreales; family Nectriaceae; genus Fusarium; species Fusarium mundagurra. The sequence continues at coordinate 29,961 of JAAOAN010000475.1, read as the reverse complement.
ACTTTCTCATCAAGCTCTCCCTCGTTTCCAACGCAGCTGTACCCGATCCCGGGAAATGGAAGAATCACGCCTTGGATTTTGTTGAAGAAGACGAAGAGGGTTACACTCCGACATTCGAGACGACTACCATCCCAACACCTCGTCAGACCTCAGCAGCGCACATCGAAGATCTTGAGAATAAAGGCGAGATTGGAGACTTTGCGGATGATGAAGAGTTTTTGCCCTTTGTTAACATTGAAGATGACGGAGACTGGGATGAAGAGGACCTTCAGGAAATGAGTGGCGGGAAGTATGAGAATGAGACCGTTGATGATGGTGGCGACTGGTCTAGGTTCGCTTACATCCAGTACGTGACGAATGAGGACTACCTTTGCAACTCTGTCATGATCTTTGAGGCGTTGCATCGGTTGGGAAGCAAAGCGGATCGACTGTTGATGTATCCGCAGGAGATGCTTGACCCAGAGGCCCAGCACTCAAGCTCTCATGGTGGAAAGCTTCTCATCAGGGCAAGAGATGAGTATAACGTCACTCTTCAACCCATTGAGATCCAACACCGCGACGGACAAGACGGTAAGTTCATCGCAATGTAAGACTTCACGTCGTTCTCTGACTCTTCTTAGAAACCTGGGCCGATTCGTTCACCAAACTTCTCGCCTTCAACCAAACCCAATACGAGCGCGTCCTCTCCCTCGACTCAGACAGCACCGTCCTCCAACACATGGACGAACTCTTCGAGCTTCCCCCTTGCCCCGTCGCAATGCCCCGCGCATACTGGCTCTACAACGACAACCCACCCAAGAAAATCCTCTCCTCGCAACTAATGCTGATCCAACCTGACGAGGTTGAGTTCGAACGTATTGTTCAAAAGATGAATAGCATCGGACCAAACGACTACGACATGGAGATCGTTAACAGTTTATACCTCGACAGCGCTCTTATTCTACCTCACAGGAAGTACGATATGCTCACCGCGGAGTTCAGAGCCAAAGATCATTCAGCGTATCTTGGTAGTGAGAGGGAACATTGGGATCCCAACGCTGTGCTAAACGAGGCTAAGTTTATGCACTTTTCGGATTGGCCTGTGCCGAAGCCGTGGATCAATGATCCGGAGGTGAGATTGCAGAATCAGCCGGATTGTGCTACGAATGAGACGACCTGTGCGGAGAGGGAGATCTGGAATGGGTTTTATACGGATTTCAGGGATAATAGAGAGGTAAGTTTAATGTTTGTGAGCTTCATGAACTGGGTTTGCTGACAAGTTGCAGAGAGTTTGTGAGTCGTTTGGAACGCAGAAATGGATACACTGGAAGAGAATGGCGAAGAGGGCTATGTAATAGTTCATGTACACGTAGAGATATCATGGGCTGTTTAGTGCTGAGGTTGATAAAGGAATAAAATGAGTATCATGAATGGCATTGGCAGTCTACAATCGATCTTCATGAGTGGTGCTGGTCATGATAGCACGGTGCGCGAACATACAAGTGGGAGGACCAAGCAGAAGTGCACTTGTCACCAATAAAGGCAAGAAGAACCTAGCATCATATGTGTATTTCCACAGGAATATCCTCTTGTCCCATCGCTACACTGTCGTGTTCTCGACCGTAAAGCTCAATGTTTGTTATTCGAGGACGAGGATTTCTCATAGCCTGAAAGCTCATGGCCATAGATTGGAGGTCAGCTTCTATTTACCTGTCTCGGTGCTTGTCACTGCCTGGCACTATTTGTTGCCAGACGTCCATCTATCATGAATCAGTGGGGTATGGAGACAGCAATAACAAACAAAACCTAAGGCAGTGAAAGCAAACTTGAGTCACAGGAATCTACCATCTTCGTCTTTCTCTTCCTCTTCTTCCTCCCCCAAGAACCTCGTCGCGTAAACCATCTTCGTCCTGTCTCATCCACATCAACTCACAAATTCGACGCTAGAGACCGCGAGAGTCGGACACAAGTCACTCGAAAGAAACATGGATCTTTTGAAACGGAACGAAATAACGGCTAATGAGGCTATAAAGCTTGAGGACGCCAAGGACCATCCTCTGCGCAAAGACAAGCAGCATTCGACGCGGTATTTCAAACTACTCGAAGCCCGTCGCGAGCTTCCAGTCTCTTCCAGGCGACAGGAATTTCTTGACGTTTACCACAGTACCAAGGTGACTTCATTCATATTTTCCTTTCTGGCGGTTTTGCATACTAATGTTGTGCAAGGTTATTGTCCTTTCCAGCGAACCTGGTTCAGGAAAAACCACACAAATCCCTCAGTTTGTCCTTTGGGATGAGTATGCCAGCAATAAGAGCATCATCTGCACCCAGCCAAGACGGCTGGCTGCAACATCTGCAGCTCAGCGAGTCGCGGAAGAGATGGACGTGAAGCTGGGCGAAGAGGTCGGATATTCCATCCGTCTCGACAACCGCACCTCGAAGCAAACTCGTCTCGCTTACGCCACAGATGGGATCCTTCTGCATGAGGCAAAATCAGATCCCACGTTCTCAGACTACGTTAGTCGCCGACCTTTTGTCTTGGTGCGCACACTAACCTATGTTCTCTAGGCCTGTGTCATCCTCGACGAATCACACGAGCGTACCCTCAACACAGACATCTTGATGGCTCTCTTGAAGAAGGCTCTACTTGTCCGTGATGACCTCAAGGTCATCGCTATGTCTTCCACTCTTGACACTAACAAGTTTGTGCGATACTTTGCAGACGCCAAGCGATTTACTGTGACTGGGCGCAGCTTTCCGGTCGAGATTGGATACCTCGAATATGCAGCTCTGGACTATCTCTCGATTGCCCTTCATACTGCCAAATGGATCCACGAGACAGAGAACGAAGGTGACATCCTCGTTTTTCTTCCGACAGCATATGACTGCGAGGAGGGCTGCGCCAAGATGCGCAAAGCTACGTCCAATCTAGATGTACTGCCACTGTACTCTGTCTTACCTCAGCATGAACAAGACAGAGTGTTCAAGCGATCAGACAAGAGAAGATGCATACTTGCAACAAACATCGCAGAGTCGAGCATCCTCATTGATGGCGTTGTTTACGTGATTGTTAAGTCATCCTATTCTGATCCTCCGCCTCCGTTCATCTACTACCTTCAGTCGACAAGGCCGGATCTCTGTTCGCTCCTGGTCGCTAACAACACTGCTAGATACTGGCAAGGTAATGGAGCCCGGATTTAATCCTCGAGTTGGATGTGATACCTTGAAAAAGAGACCTATATCCAAAGCATCAGCCCGGCAGCGTGCTGGGCGCGCCGGTCGCACCAGCCCAGGGACCTGTTATCGCATGTACACGAAGAAGGACTTTGAAGAGATCTGTCTCCCTTCGACACCGCCCGCTATCCTTCAAAGTAACCTGGCAGAAATGGTACTGCTACTCAAATCTCTAGGCTTTCACGATGTCGTAAACTTCGACTTTGTTGACCCTCCCCATCCGGAACCCGTCTTTCGTGCACTTGAGGATCTCTTTTGGATGTAAGTACCAACACCTGACATGTGAACTTTGCTGAGACAGATGGTCAGGGGCTACTTGGCTGAGGACGGCTCAATTACGATCAAAGGCAAGCTGGCTGCAAAGCTGACAATCCACCCTGCTTGGTACAACGCTTTCGCCGAGTCGGTGAGCCTGGGGTGTAGCGACGAAATGATCACAATTGCTGCACTTGAGAGCACACAGCAGTCGATGTTTCTTCGCCCACAGCCGTTTCGTTATACAGCGGACTTGGCCCGCCGACGCTTCTTTTGTCCGGTGTCGGATCAGATGACCCTCATGAATGCATTTCATTCTTACGTCAGAACCAAAAATCAGTTCCAGGCTCTTATGGGCAAGGCCGACGCTGATAAGGCTGTGGACGAATGGTGTGCGCACGCATTCCTCAACCGAACTGTTCTGGAGGAGGCGGTCAGACTACGAAAGCAACTGAAAGAATCCTTCCAGAGCCTTTTCGGTCAGGAACCTACCGTTTCGGACTTCACAAGTCCCGACTACGATGTCAACATCCGCAAAGCACTGGCTCGCTCGTTCTTTTACCGTTCCGCCATTCGTGACCCGCGTGGCACGGACTGGTACAGGACTGTCCATGGCAACTGGCCAGCTGGCCTCCATCCTGATAGCAGCCTCGTCGGAAGTAGCCATGAATGGGTCGTCTATGGTGGTTTTTCTTACAGCGCCTATCAATACCTGTCTTCAGTCACAGCTGTTGATCCGGAATGGTTGATCGTAAGTTATACGCTGCTTCAACACTTTCAGACTGCAAGACATTGACAAGAAATTCTAGGACCTCGATTATTTCCAAGATGCCAATATGGCGAAGAAAGGAGATGGAAGGCTGAAACAGCCACAAGTGTTTTACTCGCTCGCCAGAGCCCGTGAAGTCCGTGAAGCTCAAAAGGGCAATACTCCTGCTTGAGGCTCTGTTTTCCTCAAATGTGCAGTCGTTCTTGCGGATGTCGTGTCGACACTGATCATTCGCTCGTGCTCCCTTCCGGGCCTTCTACACAACTAATTTGGTCTGCCTGTTGGCCAAGGCCATCTTCTTTTTGACTCACTCATACCTTCAGAACGTGATTACACTCCAGAATGATCTGCCGACAGATGTCTATGGGATCGTCCTCATCCATGGACACGGCCGTTTGGATGGAAACTACGGAGCATTGATGAGTATACTTTTAGCACTAGGGTGAAGGCGGGGTGTAGAGGCGAATGAATTCAAGCAGAAAAGGATGATGAGGGTGAAGGCGAAAGTGGCGGTTGGCAGAAGGGGATTGAGAAGCGGCCGGACAAAAGCAAAGGTACCTTGCTCTGAACAGATCTCGGAGGCGATTTGATCATACTCGTGGGCATGCTAGCTTCGACTGATTTATACAAGGTGCGAGAAGAGAAACTGGATTTAATAATTTGATTGAAGTGAAAAAGAGTGACTTTTACTATTGCTGCTTCATCCCCAACAGCCCCCCAACAGCCCAATATCAACTCATCCGCCCCCTTTCTCCTCCCCACCACATCATTTACATCCCCTTCTTCACCCTCTCAACCTCCTGAACCTTTGCAAAAGCCCTCTTCGTCTGAACAACACTATGAACCACACAAACCGTCGGGATAACAATCCAGATCGCATTACAGAAAACATAATACATGTAAAAGTAAAACTGCTCCGGGCGACAGTACACAATGCGATTAACAATCTCGTTGAAGTAGCAAGTACCAAAGTACAGCACATCACCGTAGAGTTGTCCAACGCTGATGATCAGCTGGAACGGGTGTCGCAGAGGATGTTGCTTGACGATACTCCACGCGCAAAAGAACGACATGGGACCCCAGAGGAAGGCGGTTATGGCTTCCATGGGGACGAGGAAGGAATCTTGTGTGAGGTAGCGAGAGTCTGAGAGGGAGTATTCTTTCCAGAGCTGGGCGAAGAGGAATTGTCGGTTGGAGATGTCGACGAAGTTGACGACGTAGTAGCCTGATTCATTAGCACCATTACCCACTGGGTGTTAGGAGGGGAGTATATACCCTCGAAGAACAAATGGATGCAGCCGCAGAGGGCGAACCAGAGTGTCATGAACATCTCCGTCTTTGATAGCTTTCGACGAGATTGTTGGATCAAGGACAGAGTCACTCCGAGAATAGCACTTGCGCCGACGACGAAGGACGCTACGAGGGCGCGGGAGGATAGCGTGTTGGCGGCATATTGAGGAAGGGCTGCGTTCAATGGCCAAAATGGATGAAGGGGGATTTTGGCTGTTGCGTTGACGCTTTCGACGAGAGTGTCCATTGTGTCTGTATCTGCTGTGTAAGAAGTCGAAGTTGAAGTTGAGATGAGTTTGTTGTTGTTTGTAAGACGAAGCTGAGAGCGCCTCTTTAAATACTCCAATCATCTTGTACCTGTAGGTACACAAGCCATTCACCATAGCCTTACTCCTTCCCTCCACCCAAACATCTTACACCGTTTACAGTGGAGGCTTGGCAACATCGGAAACTTCAGATCCGCCATCGAACCATTTCCGTCTCCACGACAGAAGGATTATCTCAAAACTCTCCTATTGGTCGATCCTGAATATTATCGGGAAAAATAAATGGGAAGCGGGAATCTCGGGGTCCGTTTGGTGATCTTATATATTCAGATGCGAATACGAACGCGTCACTCGAATACGAAAAATGTCGATACGCTTCTACCCAAACACCACAGTCTCGGATTTCACTTCTCCAAAAATCCCAATATCATCGCCTGAACTCATTATAAGCGATAACTCAACCCTTTTCTCAACCGCATCAACCATAACCAACGTCTCTCTCATCCTCATCATCTCAGGAACCCTCTCTATACCCGCCCAACTCGCCCTCGTAGGAATATCCTCCGTCTCCGCCCACTTCTCCCAAGGAACATCCTCCATCGCCTCCAACGGCGAAGCCAAATCGCTATCAAAGTACTTCTGTCCTTCAATCTCCATTATGCGTTGACCTACTGCTGCTGCACCGTCGCTGTGCCACATTCCTTCCTGTCGCTTGATCTTGTAGAGAAAACTGATTGCGCGACGACGTAGCCAGGGATGTCGGCAGCGCTGGGCGACCATGAAGGCGGGGACTATGAAGCCTGATTCTAGGGAGAGCGGGGATTGGACTTGGGAGGGTGGTGTGTTGGACCATAGTGTTTCGGCGAGGGTGAGGATACGTTCGTAGTGGCCTAGGTATCTGTCCCATCGTGTTTCTGGGCCGAAGGTGCCTCCTGATAGAAACATGCGTATCATTGTGTGGTACATTCTGATAGACACGGCGCCTGTTTCGTCGTGCGGATTCGGATGTTTCTTCTCGAACTGGGCCATCTTGTGCTCCCACGATGCAAGATCCTCCATTGTAAGATGCAGCATCACGAGGTCTTTGGCTGCACCCTCTTCATCCCCTGGAACCGTCGTCTCAGACAACATCATGAGTCTTCTCATCATCCCAAACAACGCCGTACCAGCTTGTCCATAGCTCTCTATCTCCGCGGTCTTCATGTACTCATCGATCCAGACAGTCCTTGGAGCCAGCTTATAAGGATACGGCGCTGATGAATCAGAGAATGTCATGGCCATCATATCCAACCTCGTCAATATCTCTGCAGCACCTGACGTCTCGGAACCATGTCCTGTTTGACTTAGCAGCCGATGACCAGCCATGATGTGAACTTGACTTTCGGACCATCGACCCATCATGTTTGTCACTGATAAAAGCGCAAGACTCAATGCGAGCAGTTGTGTTGGATCCTTTACATCTCGCGCACACGTTATCGCGCGTCCATAATTCTCATTTGCCTGCGACCACAATTTCTCACCGCTGTGATACCCACGGCCTTGCCAGAAAAGCTCATGTCGTTGATGCAGCGCCCCCAGAGCAAGTGTAGCGTGCCATACTGCTGGTTCAGAATGCGCCAGCTGGAGTAACTCCCTGGTCCAGAACTGCGACGGTATAAACGATGCAGTCGACGGCGCTGTTAATGTACGAAACACATCAAATAGCGTAAGATTCATTGGTGACGCTGAACGACTTCTGTCCCGTGGGTACTGAGATAAAGCCTGTGAGATCGGCCCAATCACTGACATCTGCCGAGCTGCCTCTGCAAGTTGACGTCGTGTAACCGTTGAATCCTCAGGAAGATATCCATCGCATTGTCGTTTAGAAGTTAAACATCTTTGACACGAAGGTTTCGCCAAGTCGCATTTCACACGACGAATGCTGGTCCCATTAGTCAAACCCTCACGCTACCTACCATGAGACATGACTTACCGACATGTAATACACCCATTCCCTGCTTTTCTTGGCATGATTTTAGTGAGAGGCTCAAATTATTGAAGAAATTGAGATTACACGCTGGGCTGACGCATTCGTATATATTTGATCATCAGCACAGCCACGCCTTGCCGTGAAGTGGGTTATGGACCAGGATCTGACACAGTTATGCGTCGTCACATTTAAGGCTGTGTTATATCCGTGGCCTTTTAAGCATAAGTGCAGTGCATTGTGAGGGTTTCAAAACAACGGTTCAGACTTGAGATCCTTGTACCAAAGGCCTGAAATAGAATTATTAAGGAACATACTTCAATTGGCCTCAAATAGCCCAATTGATTTGATCAGTAAAGATCAAAGTCCCACATGTTCTGTAAAGGCGATCTGCAGCCCGGATTAGCTCAGCCCTACCCGTCCGTCTGGGGCAGGGATCAAGATAAAGAGATATCCCGTACAAACTCACGAAATCCGTAACGCCTCGTGGATCTAAGCTGCTATCTCGATTTGACTAGAGTCATTAATAAGCGTAATTTTAGATCTTTACTTTCTGCCATAATAATTAGAGCTGCAGAACAGTAAGAAAAGTTTCCACAAGGCATTTCGAAGCTCGTGAGTGTCTAGGGTATTTTGCTTCCGTCGCGTACTTAAGCATAAACTTTTTCTCCAAACACCAAGACACCGTTAAGGGTTGAAAGCTTTATAAACTTGCATGGCCCCCTCAATAGACTGCACCAATCCGAAGAATACTGTTAAAACAAAAACAAGAATTGCTACCCAAAACGTATACCACTGAACCCCATTCCTTCGATCATGCCACCATTGCCCAAGAGTACGTGGCCGAGATTCATCAAACACTTGCTTCAAGATAACCAAACGATCGTGCCAATAAGTAAACTTCTCAATTTGCCGTTCATCTGCATCAAGTTGCCCGATCTCAATCAACCGAGTATCGAGGCCACGCAAAGACGCTTGGGCTCGGTACCAAGCTCTAGTGTCCCTATCCCACTTGGGAAACAACAGGGCCATGGTGTTCAGGGTCTCTTCAATGAAGTCTTGTGAAAAGAGCGTTGTGTCGCTATGAGCTGCGTCAAAACCACGGATCTCCGACTCTAGGACGGCTGTAACTCACCTTTGTTGGCGCTGCAGAAACGAAGCATGATGAAACACTGCCACCGCCTGGTCGTCTCTCATAAGGCGGAGATGGTCAGCAAGATTGTTGGTCCAGATGACTTCTATCCCCGCTATCTTTCCTAGACTATTGGCGTTGAATATCTTCTCGAGCTTCACTTTACTATGCCCAAGAACTGGCTTGCTTTCGAACCGCTCTGTGACCCACTGCTTCAAGCTGCCTGTAGTCCATTCTATCTGTCTAGATCCTGAATAGGCAAAGGGAAGGTTGCCAAATTCGACCATGAGGAGAATGCGAGCAGCAAGGTCAATGGAGTGGCTACAACAAGCATCGCTATCAGGAAGACTGCAGGAGCGTAACAGCTGCTGGTGTACCTCTTCGCGTGTACGGGAAGTTCTCAATAGCTGAACGATCGTCATGATGTCTGCATGTGTTGCCAGAGGCGTATGGCTCCCGCCTTCGTGGAGCGCAATGAGTTCGCACTGTTGGATGTAGTACTTGAAGAAGAACTTGAGGTCGGACTCAACTTCTGAGCGAGGAGTATCCCACAAAGCAGCGGCTATCTCCTGCTTGGCCGGGCCAGAAAGAGCAGTACGGATAAGTGTTTGGTCGAGCATGGTTACGAGGCTGGAGGATTGTTTGCGTTCTCACTGCGTGGGGGCTGTATTTATGGACTTATCACTCGCTGAGGCTGAGTCCGGTACGCCAAATCCGTTGAAATACTTTATGAGACTCGCCCGGCCCTCGATGGTGCACGCCCGCTGCATCATGATGGACTTAGTCGACGCATAGTGGGCTATATAGAGGCGATGCATTTACAACGCGAGCTTTAACACTACCACCAAGACGTGATGAAGAAGCCAATCGAAAGCAGTAGAGCGCGACAACTGATTTCGAGTCAGCCTTAAGCCCGCAATCGTGCAGGGCCTGGCTCACCTTGAAGGAGCCCAGGTGATAGGGTGAGGGATCTCCGGCATGGTTCGCCCTCCACCAAATTAAGTAGGTAGGCAGTGCGTGATGGAAACCTCCAATAACTTGGGCGGGATGTCATCGACACAATAAACAAAGTTGCCACAATTCCGTACCTACGTTAGTGTCTTATTGTCATAATTCTAGGCTTGGGGTCGAGGCCTCCGAATGCTTGGTGCACCGCCACTGCATGTTGGAGGTGCAGGCCTATAGGATCAAGTCCCTCGCATCAGCCTTGAACGAGGCGTCTTCACTTTTGGTCCTGTCAGATCTCAACACTACACACCAGATCAATATCGATGATATGCGGGGTAAGATCAGCTGGCGTTAATAAAGCCAGAAATTGGCTCTTTTCCTGCTGAGGGACTGTCTGGCTGGCTCTGGCACCCTCGAATCATTTATCCATCCTCTCTATCTTCTCACTATTTTATGTTGCAAGTGATGCAAGATGCCACTCCCTAGAATCCTGAGACTACAAGACGGCAAATGGAACAACCCTGAAGACTCTATAGGAACTTTCATCGGATACTTGCGTGACGGCCGGTACAGCTGTTGGGAGGCAGCTGGTCCGGCTCGTCTGGCGTTTAGGGAATTGAGCCCTGCCATCAAACATCTCCTTGAGACTTCTAACATTTCTCCAACTGATATCGTGTCGTGGTCGATGTATATGGTTGGACATAACGAAAGAACGGCGGCACCAAAGCTTTTGATTTGCTCCACGGATGCGAAGACGCGCAAGAATATCAGGCAACTTATCAAAGACAGTGGGATCATGGACAAATACCCTGGCATAGGACTTGGGGAAGTTTCAGCACTGCCCGATCGCCCTGTCATTCGAGAGCTATCCCGAGAGGCTATCGAGGCTCTCCTCCCTTTTGGTTGTGATATCAAGAGAGCGGTTCTGGCCGATGGATCAGAACCTGCGTTGGGAAAGCGAATATTCGTCGTCAACCCACACGACTTCTCCTTACGCCCAGCAACAGCTGGCCCGATCATCTTACACGGTGACAAATGCTACCAGCTAACTGTTGCGCATGCATTTCGACACACTAAGGAGTTCGACCATTCAACCGACCAGCAGATAGCTGAAGACGACTGCGATTTTGATGGCATGAGTGACGACGGGGGGGATGAAGAAAGCCAATACGATGAGATTACAAGCAAAGGAAGTGCAACTCTGGGGGAGATTGAATCCGACGAAGCATCGTTCGAGACCAGCCTCGACGATTTCTCTGGTGATAAACACTCGAGTTCCAATTCCGAAAGCCCTTCAAGCGATCACTTAGATGGTGGAAACGATCCACGGTTGAGTGTCGAGTCTCCAGAAGACAATCATGGCTTCGGCGAGTTTGACATATCTCAGCTTCAATATTTTGGAAATTTGTTCTTCAGCTCCCTGATCGGAAGTAATCCATCATTGGACTACGCTCTCATTGAGACCTCAAGGATGCCAGAAAACGTTGAGGAGTCACCCATGGCCACAGACTCTCTGGTCTCGAGTATTGGGGAGATAGAGTCAGATGATATCAGTATTGTTGCTACGACATCGCCACGTTGCCGAGTCGAAGGGCGACTTACAGCCACACCATCCTACATCCGCCTTCCTGAACAGGGCTCTTTCCAAGAGGTCTACCCCATACGGTTAGGTAAACCTTTACAAGATGGAGATTGCGGAACTGCAGTCTTTGGCAAAGACAACAATCGCTTCTACGGTCACATTGTTGCAGGTGGCCCTGGAACTAGCATCGCTTATCTTGTTCCAGCTGGGGAGATTTCCAGAGATATTCAGGCTTACTTTGGCCTCCACCTCATGCAAGAGGGGCAACAAGAACACTCAAAGGATGATTTGCGGCCCAGTACTAACTTATTACATGGCTCAAGGAACTCCGGCCTATCGTCGATCAGATACCTTCGTTGCTGGGAGTTGGAGGAGCTAGAGAATGACTGGCTGCTTGGGTCCGACATCAAGGTCCAACAATGGCTCCAGCAACAACCCAACTCTCAGCCATCCCAAAACACTTGGCACTCAATCGAAGAGCTGCTAATGAAATCTAGAGGCGCATTGACATCCTCCTATCCATCCTTAACTAAACCCAAACGCAGGACAGGATACCATTACAATGGAAAGAATGATGAGGGAAGGCCCGCAGACTCACTACCCTCTCGTGACTGGTCAACTATTTTAGCTCTTTTATCCAGGCCTCAAGCACGCAGACAACACCCAGGACTAATTGCTTCACTTGGGAAACAATTAAGTTGGTCCCGAACTATCATAGATGTGTCTCATGCTTTAGAAAAGCTGCCCAAGCGCCGAAACAGCCATTCAACATACGATAGCAAATACCCACTACGAAAACGGCACACATCTAGATATGAGAGTCATGCTTTACGACACATGTCGCCAGCTTTTGTCCACCTGCCCCAGATAGCTGCGGATCTTTCACTAGAGGCGTCGGTTGATGCAACACAGGGGGTTCAACGCCGGACTCGTGATCCTCCGTCGTCGCCTTCTCATAGCGAGCCTAGCTCATCAAGTGCACAACGTGATGAGGTAGCAGGTAGTCTCGCCCGCAGATTAGTTCAACTCGAGGCTTTTGAAGATATTTGCGGGACTTGCATCTTCTGGATGCTCTCTCCGGAGCATTTCTCATCATCGAATTGGCAGACATGTCGCGACCGCAAAGACGAAATATCCCTCATCGTCACACATATAGCCGATCACCATGGGCTCATATATGGACGTGACCCTCAGTATCCAGTTCGCAAATACTTAGCAAGCTGTTGGAGCTCTAACCCGTTTGTCAAGGCGAAAGGCAGCTGCAGGAAATGCCGCTCGTTGTCTGAATGGAATGATACAGACTTTACGGGCCTTGCACACTATGGCGTTGTTCTTTGTTTGCGTTGTTGGCGCAAGTTTGATAAGAAGGGGATGAAAGAGCATATGGCAAGACCTTTATGTGGCTACAACCCGGAACAGCCAAAGGCCAAGAAACTATGGATTTTGTATACCGCATTTTGCTCTGAGACTCAGCTGCCTAGCAAGCCTCCTAAAAGTATGGCACCGCGCAAATCGATTCATCGACCTTCCCTGCAAACCATTCGCAAACGTCCACAGCAGGTTGGTCAGAATCATGCGGCAGCGCCAGCCTACAATCTAGAGACAACAAGATCCCCATCTGGTACAAGACTTTTACCGCCGCGATTACAGCCTGGTTCTTCACTGGTTCCATGTACCGCTGGAGAGTCAACAGAACTTCTACGGATGCATTCGCCTAATTTACGGATGGATCAATGCATGTTGTATGAGGAAGCAATTAACAGCTTATGGAACGATAATATAAGCGGGTGGGACTTAATAGGCAGTCATTCTGACCTTCAAGCCACAGTCGATGCGATAGATCCTCCATCTCTTCAATCAACAGGTCAACACCAGGAATTGGAGCCCAAAGGCGAGATATTACCCCTTCAGATGGCCGCCGTGGAGGAGGACTCGGGCCACAGAAGCGCTGACGAGAAGGATATATGACGAGGTGGCCTAAATGCATTTGCCTCTTATCACTTTGGGAAGAAAAAAAGAGCTTGGTTCCGCCTGTATGATGTCTTTCTGGACCTTTGCCTGCTTATGTTGTGGTGGTTTAGACGAACTCCTTCTTCACTGTATTGTATTCACTTATTGACTGGACTGGGCTAAGGGCGTACCATGAATCACGGGGCGATTCATTTTGGATATGATTATTTCACATGTTTTATTTTCTTTAGGCTGGCTCGCACCGAAAGAGCCAAGCGTTTACTTATATTTTGCTTGGATCGATTCTCTTTGTTCGTCGGAGGTGAAACACGATTTAGTTCCTATTGTAAGTATTCACTGTGTTCTATCAGCCTTTAGTATACCCTTCGAATTAGAATTCTTACTGAAGTGATCATGACTATATCCTCGTTACTGACTTACTGACATATTCACTACAAGAACCCCGTTTACATATTTGCTTCCCCTTTCAGTTATAACTACAGAACTGTCTCTCTGCGTCCAACCACACTAACACAATTAAATTATAATGCAATTCATCATTCATAAATGGGTATCAAGTTCTATAATTCACTCTCCTTCTCCTTCTTCTTCGCCCTCAAAACAGCCGCATGCTGCTTCGTATGAAACTTCACATCATCCGGATACAGCGGATTCCACACAGTATTACACACCTTGCACTCCGAAAACGCTGCTTGTGACGATAAATTCAGTGTCGTTTGTACAGTAGGTGTTTTCACCTTCCCCCTCTTTCCTGGTTTTATTTCGATTGTGCTCGTTTCTCGATTCAAAGAACCCTCTCGAGCAGCGGGTCGAGTGGATTTGGTCACAGAGTCTTCGGCTTCTGTGTCCTCGCCTTGTGTGTCATCTCCTGTGTTTTCGTCGTCTAATAATGGTGTTGATGTACCGCGAAAGCGTAATAAGCGTGGTTTCTTTCGGGGTTCTATCCTTGGAGGCGGTGGTGGTGAGGATGGGGGTGTCGAATCGGGTTGAGGCTCGTCACTCTTTGGGCTGGAGGTGACTGTCGATGATGGAGGTACAGGTTTGAAGAAGTTCAAGATTGATCCCTTCTTGACTGGCTCAGCGGTAGGTTTGTTCGTTGTTGTCGATTCAGGTGTGTTCTTCGCTTCTTCCGTAACCTTCTTCAGCGGCACCGTGTCTGTGCCTTTGGATGCTGATTCAGAAGCTGTTATTTCATTTGATACCCTTCGTTTTTTGGTGTTTGACTCTTTCGGCGAATCGTCTCGAATGCTTCGTTTGCCATATGTTCGTAATGGTTTGACGCGCGATCGCGGTACCGATGGCGCTGGACTTGCACACCTGATTAAGTTAGTACATCTCCGCCGACACGATAAAAGCTTAGGAATCGTACATTCTGAGGTTTTGCGCCTCAATTGATTGTCATGCTGTCCGATATCAACACGAATTTGCGCTGCTGTGGCGTGGTAGTGCACGTAAACAAGCCACTCTGTAATGCCGTATAAAGCGTCGGCGGAGCAGAAAAGGTTATATACAATTAATAGAGGGAAGAAGAGAGCGGAAGAATGAAAGAAACAAGCTAACTCAATAAACAATGGGTGAAGTCTTGACCTCGAAGTTGAGACGTGCCGAGGAGAGAAAACAATTAAAGTGATAGAAGCCCCACTGGACTGGGAAGACGCGTTGAGACGCGTCTGGCGCGCAGTCACATGTGTTCCGAGCCATGATATCACAGCCATCATGGCTGCTACCCAATGCCCGTGCTTTTGTTCGAATCATGATCATGATGTTATCCAGGTAAGAGTATGGCCATATCAAATTTTTCAATTATTGTGATAAATCTGAATATCGATGCGAAGCGAATATCGCATTGCCAGTTGTGAAGCTGACGTTCTCATTCTTTTTTAATTAAATATTAATATTACAGTATATACTTGATCATGTCTCAACCTGCACTTCTGTCTTTCGTTTCCTCACCCCATCTTCCATCCTATCCTTCTCCCCGATCAAAACACTCTTCTCATCCTCATCCTTCCCCAGCACCCAACTCTCAACAACCTCCCTAACCTCCTTAACCTTGCCATGCTTCTTCCTCCCCTGGTCCATCTTCCAAATGTACGCATTATACACCACGACCTCCGCAATAGCAACAAGAATACTCCCCCCCATCGTCAGAAACATTCGTGCCGGTAAACTCCACCACCGCGCTGTAACCCATAATGTCCCTGCGACGCCGGCGATGCTGACGAGGAAGTTGATGATCAGCGTGACTTGCTTGTGCACTTCTTCCATCGCCATGTCGTCGTCGCCGAGGTCTGACGCTGATGTTGGGCGGTTTGCGGCGGCGAAGGAGGCGGCGTTGGAGGGGAAGTGGTCTTTGAAGGTTTCGTGTTGGGGAGGCGGGTTTATCATTCGTTGGTAGGAGCGGGCTTCTTCTTCGCGGCGGAGACGAGCCATTAGGGCTTTGTATTCGGGTGACTGCGGTTGTTAGTTTGAGGAACTAGGAAGAGGAGATATGGGATGACTTACAGGTTCGGGTTTGGGAGGCGGAGGGGGGACGTAGACGGATGCGCCGCGAAGAAGTTGTTCGAGGGTGAAGTTTGAGTTGCCTTGAGCTTTCAATTGCTTCCACAAATCAAGTATTTGGCCATGCGATATGGGGTTTCCGAGTTTCGGGTCGTCTAAAGTAGGTTCTTTGGTGGATTGTTGTGATTCTTGTTCCTCTTTTTCGTCGTGATCTTCGTT
The DNA here is from genome assembly GCA_013396205.1 of Fusarium mundagurra. Taxonomy (NCBI): domain Eukaryota; kingdom Fungi; phylum Ascomycota; class Sordariomycetes; order Hypocreales; family Nectriaceae; genus Fusarium; species Fusarium mundagurra. The sequence goes on along the minus strand of JAAOAN010000475.1, from coordinate 13,848 downwards.
TTGTGGTGTTTTTGTAGCTTCGACAATCGACAACGCCTCCAGAATAGAGGACGTCATTGTGAGTAGCACCATGTTGTTCTGTAGCACTTCCTATGCAAATTATCGTATTCAAATAACCGGTGCAAGCCCAATAGTAGTGAAGTCGTCGTGAGCTGTCGTTGATGTCAAATTGAAACGTATCAAAGGCCAAAGCTTGATCAACAGGCATCTACTATTTCCAGGCCAGTTCCGTAGCGATTCATCCGCTGACGCTTAGCTCAACGGCCCCATACCCAATCCGTCCAATCACATTCTCCCCCTCGACGGCCTGTTATCGGCTGCTCGCCGAACGGACCCTCAATCCCCCCGGCTTAGCAGAACACAGCTAGAGCTGGAAAAGTTTAGAGAATCGGATCAATCGAGAATCCAGCAGCCATCGAACAAAATTTCCCTCGCCATTGAACGATCTCGAAATCTACCCAACCCGCCTACGAAGCACCCGGACAAAGACGACATAATTAAACGAATGCCGTTATAACACTCGACTTCATTCAACTTCGGGAATTTATCCATACAGCTCCGCTGCGATGCTCCGTCCGGGGGCCTCGGTGGTGCGAGGCACTATGAACAGACAGGCCTTGTGGACGAGGACGAGCGCTGCTGCTCCGGCTTGCGCTCTGTGCAGACAATTTACCGTCAGTCGATCTCCCTCGAGGATACACAGCGCTTCGTTGCATACTAGTCCTCGAAGGGACTCGGCCTGGGGTGCGGCTGTCCAAGTCGCTTCCAATGTTGTAAGCAACGTCGTTAAGAAGGCTTCCAAGGATGCAATGCATGTCGATCCTCTGCGGACTGTCGCCAAAGAGATGAAGTTCCTCACGGGCAACATTCGAAAGCTTCTCGGTTCCGGTCATCCTTCGCTTGACCGTGCTGCCAAATATTATACCCAGGCTGAGGGCAAGCATGTCAGACCATTGATCGTTCTCCTCATGAGCAGAGCTACATATCTCTGCCCAAAGAGTCCTCCTACGGCTCCTATAGTTACTCGCCGTGGCGTCGACACATCGATATCGCCAGCTCAGATCCTCGCCGATGTGAACCCTTCTGCTCAGCCTCTATCATCTCTCGAACAAGAAGTTCCCGATGCAAACTCCGATATTCTTCCCAGCCAGCGACGACTTGCCGAGATCACGGAGCTCATCCACACGGCTTCTCTTCTTCACGATGACGTTATCGACCACTCTATTTCTCGACGTGGTTCGCCCTCGGCAAATCTGGAGTTTGGCAACAAGATGGCTGTTTTAGCGGGTGACTTCTTGCTAGGCAGGGCGTCTGTTGCGCTGGCTCGTCTTCGAAACCCAGAGGTTGTCGAGCTGCTGGCTACTGTTATCGCTAACCTGGTGGAGGGCGAGTTCATGCAGCTCAAGAACACAGAGCGGGACGAGAGGAATCCCAAGTGGTCGGAAGAGACCGTCACATACTACCTGCAAAAGACGTACCTCAAGACCGCATCGCTTATCTCAAAGTCTTGCCGAGCTGCCGCTTTGCTGGGTAACACGGATGCTGTGACAGTCGACGCCGCTTACTCGTATGGACGAAACCTAGGACTGGCTTTCCAGTTGGTAGACGACCTTTTGGACTATACACAGAGCGGATCGGATCTGGGCAAGCCTGCGGGGGCAGATTTGGAGCTGGGTCTCGCGACGGCACCGCTGCTGTTTGCCTGGAAGCAGATGCCGGAACTCGGAGCCCTCGTTGGCCGCAAGTTTGCGCAGGAGGGTGACGTACAAAGGGTAAGTTAGCTGCATTCACTCTTTGTCCCCGCCGACGAATCACATCTGTTGGAGATAAACCATGCTAACAACGGTACAGGCACGTGAGTTGGTTCTCCAGAGCGACGGTATTGAGCAGACGAGAGCTCTTGCGCAAGAATACGTGGATAAAGCTATTGCCTCGATTGCGGAATTCCCCGAGAGTGAGGCTAAGGACGGATTGATTGAGATGGCGCATAAGTCGCTCAAGCGACAGAAGTAACAGACATACCTACACCAAGGGGAAGAACATGAAAAAGGCGGGATATACGCCGTGTACGAATATCACATCACACCACATCGCATCACATTTATTTTTTTCATGACAGACGAAGGACGAGAGAGGAAAAGCAACATTTTGGTCAAAAAGTCATGAGAGGGATTTTGGTCAGCTGGGTGTACTGTATGATTGTGCTTTAGACTCCCTTTGTTACAGAACGAGAACGTCTAGACGGGGGGACAGGAAAGTGATGCATGCATGTATGATTATTACCTGTTTCTTACTTATTTACTGTACTTGAACGTTGTCATAAGAGGGCGTGGGAGCTTGGCAAGGGGAGTTAAAAGATGACGCTTTAGACTTTTTGGTAACCTCGGGTAATGGAGAATAATGTGCGTATGCTGAAACTTGGTGTTTTGATCGAGTAATAGCCCATGCTCATGATCGAGTAATACTCGCTGTGATGATGGAGTGTTGCCGAATTAGGTGATCGAGTAATCCTCAGTTAGACCTCTTGATCATGCACTTCCGCGGAGCCAACACCAAGACAATGGGCGTTTTGATCGAGTAATGAAAACGTGTTCTGCAGTCATTCGGCCATGAACACGAGAACACGTGCTGACTGATTGTTTTCGTAGAACCCGAATAGCCTCAGTCCAGGGATAGAAAAACGAAAACTAGCAAATTCATCCGAAGCCTCACTTACCTATCCCAAGATGGCATTACTCGATGGTTACTCGATTTAATCACCATCGGCGTAAAGGGTTCAGCGTCTGATTGGCCAGGCGGACGTCGGCAGTGTCCGATGGACCCTGAAATTATCGACTTTTCGAGGTTCGATAAGCTAAGCTTTCCTGTAAGTGGGACCTGATGAAAGTCGGAACTGGGATCAGGAACTGTTTCTTCAAGTTGAGGTTTCGATCAAATAATGAATTCGATCATGTTCCCCCGACCCGAGAAATCTCGTTAAGAGCGAGGCCATTCCCGGATTCTGGGGGTGGCTTTTTTACTTCCCTTTCTTTCTTTCACTGTGAAAGTGAGTTGAACCAATTGTCTCGTCCTCTTTGATAAGGAAATTCTCCGATCACTCGATCTTAGCCTGTGTGTGCTTTCTTATCTTGCATCCCTCTCGTCTGACGTTTTGTTTTCTTATCTTTGAAGACTGGACGACCCCACCAATCCCGTGCTCAGCCCCTCCATCAAGTGTAGAGATAAGAGGGATAAGAAGAACGAGTAAAGACCTCGGCGAGAAGCACGAGGACGAGAAGGGATAGAAACTAGGATTCCCCGGATTTTTTTGATAAGCTGTAGCTTTATCTTTTTCGTTCGAGATTGAGTTTCATTCTCTTTCTTTTTTTTTTTCTTCTCTTTATTCTTACCCCTGTTTTGGTTCATCAACGCTGTTTCTGCCCATCATGACAACTTCAAACGCTGAGCAATACCCTGAGGGTCCTCTCTCTGTCCTTGTCTCCTCTCGGGTCGTCGTCACTCTTCCCGATGACTCCCTCGCTGTCACTCCCGCTTCCATTGTCGTCAGCCCCATCACCGGAAAGATCATCTCTGTCATCCCCGAAGTCCTCCCCTCAACAAGCTTCCCTGCTGGTACTGAGTATGTCGACCATACTCCTAAGCTTCTCCTGCCCGGTCTCGTCGACGCTCATGTTCACTTGAACGAGCCTGGTCGTACGGAGTGGGAGGGCTTCTGGACTGGTACCCGTGCTGCAGCCAGCGGTGGTGTCACTACTGTTGTTGACATGCCGTTGAATGCTATTCCTCCTACTACCACTCTTCATGGGTTTGAGGAGAAGTTGAGGGCGAGTCAGGGACAATGCTGGGTTGATGTTGGGTTCTATGGCGGTGTTATTCCGGGTAATGCTGATGAGCTGAGACCCCTTGTCGAAGCTGGCGTTCGAGGATTTAAGGGATTCTTGATCGAGTCTGGTGTAAGTTTCCTGTTTTGTCAAGTTGAACCGTAAGCTGACATTCATAGGTTCCTGAGTTCCCTGCTGTGTCTTCCAAGGATATCGCTCTCGCCATGGAGACTCTCAAGGACAGCCCTACCACTCTCATGTTCCACGCCGAAATGATCCCTCCCATCACTCAATCCGTCGGCGATGACGTTCAGACCTCTGAACCTCCCCTGGCTCCCACCGGTGAACTCACAGCATACAAGACCTTCCTCGAATCTCGACCCCCTGCCTTCGAAACATATGCCATCGAGGAGATTCTCAGCCAAGCACACATCGCCCCCTCGCTACACCTTCACATCGTTCACCTGTCCGCTACCCAGTGCATTCCTCTTCTCAAGGCAGCTCGGCAGGCAGGCATCAATATCACAGCCGAGACTTGCTTCCACTACCTTGGTCTCACGGCCGAGGAGATTGAGAAAGGTGATACTCGACACAAGTGCTGTCCTCCTATCCGAGAGGGCAAGAACCGCGATGGTCTTTGGGATGAGCTTGTCGCTGAGGATTCATGCATCAAGACTGTTGTGTCAGATCACTCACCCTGCACACCCCAACTCAAGCTCCTCCCTCAACATCTCGACGCTGACCGACCCAACATCCCCCACAACGACTCCGGTATCGACATGACGCACTCCGCAACCCAGAAGGCCGAGAAGGAGCGTGGTGATTTCTTCGCAGCCTGGGGCGGCATCTCATCCGTCGGTCTTGGTCTCCCCATTCTTTACAGCGCCGCCAAGAAGCGCAGCGACTTCTCCAAGACACCCAGCATCACCGACATTGTACGTCTCTGCTGCCAAGCCACAGCTGCTCAAGTCGGTCTGTCGCATCGCAAGGGCGCTATCAGAGTCGGTATGGATGCAGACATCTGTGTCTTCGACGATGCAGACGAATGGACATTTTCACAGGGTGATATGCGCTGGAAGAACCGCTGCTCACCGTGGGAGGGCCATGAGTTCACTGGTCGTGTGAAGGAGACTTGGCTGCGCGGAAACAAGGTTTTTGAGCTTGGAGCGGCAAATTCTGGGTTTGTGGCTGGCAAGCCTTTGGGGGAGAGCATCACTGAGAAGCGAACATTATGAAATGATTGATGATGAGATACAGCATTAAGGCGTTCTTGGGATGGGCAGATAGATTTGTATTTTATCTATGTATCTCTTGGGTTTTGTGTTTTTTCTTATTGAATAGTATGAGTAATGAGATTGGAGACTGATGAGATTGTGGCGTCATTGGATTGTGTTTTGATGCGACTTTGAGTGTAGCACGAAGAAAGATGATTTGGAGAAATTGCGGGGTTGACGATGCATTCTGTGATTTGGTGTGAGGCATTTGGAGGTTCTACTCCGATCAACTGAAAGCAATTAATTGTTCTATTGACGGAATGAGAAGAATCGAGACCTTGTTCTAGATGAGCAATATTCACAAATTGGACAAATTAAGCAGCTCCTTGTCTACCTCAGCTTCATCCCCTCGGTCAATCTCACGATCTCGAGTCATGGCAATTCCATTCCACAGCATCATTCGCATTGTTCAATTCAACACTCTTATTAGCCACCCCGTATGCCATTCTTAAACGGCTAAAGATTACCGTATCATCATGCTACACGAAATAAACCTTGACCTCGCGAAAATCGTTAAAGAGCTCGCTTAAGTCGCATTGAACATTGCAAAACCTCGGCTTAGGCGAAAGAGACGGTTGCATCGTTTAGCAGCCGAAGTGGCACGCCAAGCGCTAGACATGTTTTCTTTGGGACATGTTAGCGAAAGTTCTTTTTTTTCCTTTCAGGGATCATGGGGAGTGATAAGCGAGGTGTAAGTGGTATTGACCATGAAGGTTAGAGTCTGTAGTGAGATTGACTTTCTGGGGAGTTCATTGGGGGACAACTGCTTATTACTGAAGGAGTCTTACACTGCCATCCTCTACAACAGTGAGATATAGCAGTATTATTTGTATATAGAAGCATGTGAATTGACCTCCCTCTTTAATCCAATCCTTGCTCGGAACTGACCAGCTCCGAAGTGTCTTCCCTCTCCACGTCAGCAACAATGCACCCTCCACCGACGCAATCCCACAAATCACACGCTTCTCCTCTCCCCTTCTCGATCAATTCTCTCGGCCTAGACCCTTGCCCCCGCAACCTCGCTTCCATTCCCCGATCTCCACTATCCACACCCATCAAAAGACCTCATCCGACTCTAGAACAAACCCAGCGAATCAGGCAAGCTTCTCGGGTATTAGCCTTGGAAGCTCGTCTATACAGACTTGACCATGAATTACCTCTTTGGGAAGAGGACCGTTGGGTCTTATGCGGTGGGATTTCTCGTGAGGTGGTCATTGTCAGATTTCGCTTCTTGTTCCTCTTCTTAAAGGCTATTTTACTGGGCGTCATAGATTTAACCAGCCTGAATATTCTGGATAATAAGCACGAAGTTACTGTTCAAGAGACATAATGTCCCGGGCTTGGACTAACAGATAACATTTCGCATTCGATCGCGCTTACGACAAAGAAACGTAGTCATGTCGCATCATGATCCCGACGTTGAAAAGATGGACAGAACCAGTTCGCCGGATCTCTCGATAGATCCTGGTATTCACCATCTTTCCGGAGGCCATCTTTCTCTCGACGATGTGAAAGCCGTTCATGTTCAGCTTCACAACTTGGCTGTGTCAGTTGACACTGCACCGTCATGGCTTGCACCCTCGACATATGGAGATTTGTTCTCCTCAAAGTTCAGCACCGCTCCAAAAATGAAACCATTACTCAACGCCGTAAACGCCGATCTTCAGCCCGGAACTCTAACGGCTATTATTGGAGGCAGTGGCTCTGGAAAGACGACACTGCTCAACACAGTCGCTGAACGAGTATTAAGCTCAAGATTAAGTCAGGAGGGAGTTGTGACGTTTAATGGGAAAGTTGGAGTCCATAATGTTCGAGCTGCGTATGTTATGCAGCAGGATATCCTGCTACCCACACTCACTGTCAGGGAAACGTTGCGATACTCGGCTGACCTACGCCTCCCACCATCGACAACCGCTGAAGAACGCCACAGAGTCGTTGAAGAAGTCATTCTCGAACTTGGACTAAAAGAATGCGCCGATACACGGATTGGCAACTCACAACATCATGGATGTTCAGGCGGTGAGAAGCGACGAACGAGTATCGGTGTCCAACTCCTCGCCAACCCATCAGTCCTCTTCCTCGACGAGCCTACTACCGGTCTTGATGCGACGAGTGCATACCAACTCGTACGAACGCTCAAAACCCTTGCGCAAAAGGGGCGCACGATCATAACGACCATTCATCAACCGCGCTCTGAAATCTGGGATCTTTTCGACAATCTTATTGTTCTCACGAAAGGCAGCCCTGTGTTCTCGGGTGCTATCAAAGATGCTGTTCCTTGGTTCGCAGACTTGGGTTTTCAACTTCCGCCTTTTGTTAATCCCGCTGAGTTCATCATTGATATCGCGGCTGTTGATAATCGTACTCCGGAGTTGGAACAAGAGACATCTGCGAAGGTGGAGAGGTTGAAGGGTGCTTGGAATGAAGAGACGCAGAAGAGGCATCGTCCTCTTGATACGGTTGATGTTGGGGATGGGAAGAAGAAGGATAAGAAGGCAGAAGAGCATGCGGGTTTCGTGCGACAACTCACTGTTCTTACAGATCGAACCCTCAAAGTTACTTACCGTGATCCACTGGGTATGGCAGCTACTCTCACCGAAGCTATCTTCATGGGTCTTGTCTGCGGGTACCTATTCTTCGATCTCGGCCGCGACCAAGCCGGTATTCGCTCTCGACAGGGTGGACTATACACAGCTGCAGGTCTACAAGGCTATCTCATCCTCATCTTCGAAGTCTACCGCATGACATTCGACATTCCCACCTTCGATCGCGAGAACTCTGAAGGATGCGTCGATGCCCTCCCGTTCGTCCTCTCACGAAGAATCGCACGCATGGTCACAGAAGATGTCGCTGCGCCGTTTCTCTTCTCGGTTATCTTTTACTTCATGGCTGGTTTTGATCGCGATGTCGAAAAGTTCTTTACATTCTTTGCGATCACGTTGTTGAATCAGTACATTGCTGTTACGTGTGCTATGACGTGTGTTGCGACGGTTAGACACTTTGCCGGAGCGAGTGTGATTGCAAATCTGGTTTTTACACTGCAGAGTATGGCTTGTGGGATGTTCATCAATGTGAACAGTCTTCCTGTCTACGTCCGATGGCTCAAGTGGCTTACTTACACAGTATGTTTCCTCACACACTCACAGATCTAATACTGACATGCGTAGTTCTACGTCTTTAGCGCGTACTGCGGAAACGAATTCGAGGGGAGTTTTTACGATTGTCCCTTTGGCGAAGAATCCGACCCGCGATGTAAACAGTACACTGGCTCATACGTTATGGCATCCCTCGGCTTCCCCAAAGACTGGACTGCCAAACCAATCCTCGTATGCCTCGCCTTTGTCGTGTTCTTCGTGGTCCTATCAGTCATCGGACTGCATATTCTCAAGGTTGAAATGACGATTGCCCGCGCTCGTGTCTCGGATACCGATCTTTCTGCTGGAAAGGAGAAGATGACTGCACGATCTGTCGCCGACGTTCGAGCTATTGACCTGGAACTTAACCAGTTCTCGCTCGCGTTGGATAAAAGAACGCAACTGGGGAAGAAGTTGCCGACAAAGACGATTCTTAACCCTGTGAATGCGACGTTCAATGCTGGAGTTTTGAATGTGATCATGGGTCCTTCGGGCAGTGGAAAGACATCGCTCCTCAACTCAATGGCTCTGAGACTACGGAATTCAGTGGGTACGAAGTATCGACCAGCTGGGAAACTCACTTTCAACGGCGCTGTTCCCTCGGATTCGGTTATTCGATCTGTGTGCTCTTATGTCTGTCAAGATGATGATGCGCTGCTGCCATCACTTACAGTTCGTGAGACACTTCGATTCGCAGCTGGTCTTCGTTTGCCGTCTTTCATGAGCAAAGAGGAGAAGAACCGCCGGGCAGAGGATGTGTTGTTGAAGATGGGTCTTAAGGATTGCGCTGATAACCTCATTGGTGGTGAACTCGTCAAGGGAATTTCTGGAGGAGAGAAACGCCGTGTCTCCATCGCAGTACAAGTCCTCACTGATCCTCGTATTCTTCTTCTTGACGAACCAACTTCTGGATTGGACGCTTTCACCGCGAATTCTATCATGGAAGTCCTTCAAGGTCTCGCCAACGAAGGTCGAACTCTCATTCTTACCATCCATCAAGCTCGCTCCGATCTATTCAGGGAGTTTGGAAATGTGTTACTTCTGGCAAGAGGTGGTTCGCAGGTTTACTCTGGTCCTGGAAAGGATATGCTCGGATATCTAGCTCGTCATGGATACGAGTGTCCGACACATACCAACCCAGCTGACTTTGCACTCGACATGATCACTATCGATCTTCAACAGGAAGGCAGAGAGTTGGAGTCTCGAAAACGAGTTCAGAAACTGATCGATCACTGGAAAGAAGAGAGTTCCTCCACAAACGAAAAGCCAGCTGGTATACTAGATGAAGGCATCAAAGATGCCCCTGAACAACACAACACCCAGACCACAACACACCGCCGCTCCTTCAACAAAGCCAATCTCTCAACCCCCGCCGAACTAGGCGCCCTCATCCGCAAACGCGCCCCGATAACAACATCCCTCCCCCTCCTCCTCCACCGCGCCACCATAAACACCTACCGCCAACCCGAGCTCATCGTCGCCCGCCTCATGCAAGTAATCGGCCTCGCCATCGTCCTCGCCCTATTCTTCGCCCCCTTCGACAACGACTACTACTCCGTCCAGAACAGAATGGGCTTTGTGCAGGAGATTGGCGCGTTTTACTTTGTCGGCATGTTGCAGAACACAGCAATCTATCCGAATGAACGAGATGTGTTTTACAGGGAGGATGATGATGGGGTTTATAGTGTGCATGCGTTCCTTGCGGCATATACGATCCTGGAAGTACCGTTTGAGATTATCAGTTGTATGATCTTTGGTGTTTTGGGTGTTATCGCTGTCGACCTTCCAAGGACTGCGACACTGTACTTTGTTTCGGTGTTTGCTTGTTTTGGAGTCGTATCATGCGGTGAATCGCTCGGTATCATGTTCAACACACTCTTCGGCCACACTGGTTTCGCCGTTAACATCATGGGGGTGTTTCTCGCGCTGGCCAACACAATGGCTGGTATTCTCTCCATCGACATGCCAGAGCTCTTCAAAGCGTTCAACTACCTCTCCCCCATTCGGTACGGCACACGAGCTGTGGCGCCATACTCGCTGCGGGATATTACGTTTACGTGTAATGACGAGCAGAGATTGCAGAATGGCAAGTGTCCGATTGAGACGGGGCAGCAGGTGTTGGAGTTGTATAACTTTGATGTTGATCCTGTTGTTAATGTGGCGTGTTTGGCGGCCTGTGTAGTGGTGTATAGATTACTGGCTTGGGGATTGTTGAAGATTGCTAGGACGCATTGGAAGGGGAGGAAGAAGAGTGATGAGAGTGTGAAGGGGTAGAGAGGATGATTAGCATCGAGAGTCAAAGTAAAGACAAGAGGTCACATAAGTTGATCTCATCATAAGTTATCCCGGCATTGCAAATAAATATACCCAAGACTTTTCGTAACTAAGGATCGATAAAAAGCGCTTGTCTCCTGGCAGTGCGCCATCTTCCATTATCCTAAACACCAACAAGCAGCGACTGTCTCAATGATCCTCAGACTACCCACAAGATGCTGGAGGTAAGAGGATCACAAAGATATGTCCCTTTCTTTAGTAATGCCTCTCTTGTAAGTAACAGCACGTGACATTTCCTGATGCAGAGGCGGGGAACCTGGCGTCATGTTGGTCGTGTTCATTGCAACGGTTTAAGTACAGCCAACATCCATGCATTTGCATATAGTTCACCAATCACAGCCATCGCCAAGCACCCATGCTCACAATAAGAATCAGTCCATTGCTGAAGTGCCTTACTTTAATACCTCAACAGAAACAATTCATTCACGCCAAGATCAAAATGGCTGAGACGAACGAACAACCTGTTGTTGTGCCGGATGAGCAGGTTAGTCAGTACCTTGAGCTTTTATGAGTAGATCTGACCATGCTGGTATAGGAGGACAATGAGTCCACGCTGGGTGAGGTATGGTAGCCAATTGATCCATGGCATGTCTCAGTTGCTAAATGCATGGCTTAGGATTCTGCATCTACTACAGCGAGTGTATCTGAATCAATCTTCAATTACCGCTGTGAAAACGGGAGAACGTATCATGCATACAAGGACGGCAGTGAGTTAATCCATCTCAACACCCCCAGACCTTTCTCATCCCGACTCTAGAGTACGTCCTGCCGAATGACGAGAAAGAAAATGAAAGATTAGGTATGACAAGCGTCTGCACTCTTCAGTCTTCCCTTTCTGATCGTGTGCCCCGTCAGATCTACAGCATAATCTATTCCTGCTCACTTTTGGCGATAAGCTTGGCCTCGCACCGCCTTGTTACCCAGACACAAAACTGAATCGCGTCTTGGACCTGGGAACTGGGACGGGGATTTGGGCGATGGACTTTGCGGATGAACATCCTGAAGCAGAAGTACGTGTAATTCGGACTCTCCTTTCCATCGATTGGAGAAATTGACGATCTAGGTCATCGGCGTCGACCTCTCACCGATTCAACCAAGTTTGTGAGTTTGTATCCATGTATGGGCTTGTATATAGGGATCTGACATTTGTTTAGTGTCCCGCCCAACGTGACCTTTGAGATCGACGATATTGAAGACGAGTGGACCTACTCAAAGCCATTTGACTACATCCACAGCCGTTTCATGACATCTTGCATAAGCGACTGGAAGAAATACCTCACCCAATGCTTCCAGTACACTCCCCTTTCCCACCCAACTACAACCCCTCTAACCAAATCTCAGAAATTTAACCCCCAACGGCTATCTCGAGCTCCAAGAAGCAGATCTCACCATCAAATCAGATGACGACACTGTCAAGCCCGATAACCCACTCCTCAAGTGTCTCAAGCTTCTCCAAGAAGCATCAGAGCGGTTTGGCCGTCCGTATGTAGATATCCCAGCGTTGGTAGACGTCATGAAAGAGATTGGATTCGTGGACGTCAAGATCGAGAGGTTCAGGTGGCCGAGCAATCCGTGGCCGAAGGATAAGAAGTTTAAGGAGTTGGGAGCTTGGTGCTATGAGAACTTCTCGAGTGGGCTTGAGGCTATTACTATGGCGGCGCTGACGAGGGGGCATGGGTGGAGTGTGGAGGATACGTCGGTGTTTTTGATGGATGTGAGGAAGAATATGGGGGATAGGAGAATTCATGCCTACTGGCCGATGTGAGTTGAACCCTCTGGTATATTGTTACTTTTCAGGACTAACAGAAGTTTAGTTACTCTATTTACGGGAGGAAGCCGTAGTGCAATAGTATGACGAGAGCGTTGGTGTTGCAGTGCCTGAGAACAAGAGGCTACGCTCAATGATGGTGCCATGCAACGTTAACTCATTTTTTCTCTCTAACCGAAGCTAACATTGTATTTCTTAATGTCACGCTATTCTTATCGGACAGTTCTTCTTGTGTGACATCGCACACGGCGTTGAAATAGACTCGGTACCTCATGCAGATCATGCAACCAAAAGATCCAACCTTAGTACAGGGGTCATGGCGTCACGACATCCGATCACCATCTTGGCGTAACCAAGAGTATCCTGGACCTATAACATCACGATTCAAGATTAATGAAGCAAGTATCATGAGAGAAGTTCATACGTCTCAATTAATCTGCGTAGCTAGTAACTAAGCCAGCGACATGAACCATAAACTCCGATGCTCAAAGATGAGTACTTAACGTCCCACCAGCAAAGAACAACAGTAACAGAAACAATGTCCAGCAACCAGCCTTTTCCCAAATCAACTTTTCAGCATTAAGCCAAATCAGCTCTTGCAGAACCAGAGACAGACAACAGGCTTCTCCCCCTTGTTTCCAGTCCTAGATGAATCCCAACCAACTTCATCCATAGTCTTGCCGATCTCATCCTTGTCATCGCCAGTGAAAGAATACCCCTTGTACCACTTGCCATTTCCTCCGCTGTAAAGCTCGAAGCAGATGTTCTTCTTCGCTGAGGGATTGGTGCAGCCAAATCCCTTCAAGAGATCGCCCAGCTTCGTTGAAGTGGGAACGTGCGAGGCGATGAAGGGGATTTGGGCGTTCGCCTGCAGCTGCCAAGGAGGGACATCACTCTTGAACACATGAACCTTGGTATGGTTCGCCGGGAAAAAGTAGTTGTACCCAGGCTCACAACCAACACCACCAGACGAGTTGGTCATCTGCGCAGCAGGCATCTTCGGATCGATCTGCGGAATGGGCTGCGCCTGGCGAGGAAGAATGTTACCAGTCCCGTTGGGCTGGTGCGCATACGTCTGGTGAGTGTGAAACCCAGCAACTGGCCCCTGAGGAGGGAATCCGTAAACGGGCTGGCCATATGCAGCTGTGCCGGGATACATATAGCCGTACGCGGGGGAAGCTAGACCAAAGTTATACCCAGGACCACCAAGATGAGGAACATACGGCTGACCCTGCGATGGGATCGGTGCACCCATGGGTGAGTAGTTTGGTCGTGAGCCTGTAGCGTCACGACCGTTGATGGGATTCCAACCAGACATGTTGGTTGATCGGGGGAGGGAGGGGGAGGGGAGTCAGAGACGTTGCCAGGTATGAACCCAGCGACGAACGTTCGGATCGAAAGATGCTTTCCAGAAGCCTGGAACTTGACCTTGGGTTGTTGGATCCCAAGTGGGTGGAATAGCGTATGTCGGAGATTGGTTCCAATATGGTAAGACTTTTTGGGTCGGGGGTACTTGA